>BHFT01060867.1:0-10755 GCA_004320025.1 Laticauda laticaudata
CCCCCCCCCCCCCGGAATTGTGAATTCCACTATAAAAAGAAGAGGAAAAAAACCCTATAACTAAGATAAGCAGTAGACACTAATACTAACTGAATAGGATATAACTATATAATTAAGATAAACAGCTATATAACTAAGAAAAACAGTAAACATTAGTAAAGCATCAAACAAAGCAAAGCATGCAAAGCTTGAGGTTTAATCTTTAGGTTCAGCCTTGGTGCAAATCTGCTGTTCACCTCTGGCAGCCTTTTAGGGTGTACAAGTACTCTTGGCGGCAAAAGTGAAAGTCTGCTGGTCACCTCTGGTGGCCTTTTAGGGTGTACAGGTACTCTTGGTACCAATTGTGAAAGTCTGGTAGTTGCTTCTGGCAGCCTTTTAGGGTTGGAATGGCACTCTTGCTTCCACGGTGTCAAAGGGTTTCGGGAAGCTGTTGGAATGGGTGTTGCGGAGGCATATGCCCGCATACAGCATCTTAGTGGATGTCTGGTGGTTGTTGGTGGCTGTTTACGGTGTCCTAGTGAAAGTGTACTGATTGCCGGCAGCCGTTTGAGCTGGAACATCATTCTTGTTTTCAATGGTGCTTAAGGGCATCGGAAGGCTGTTGGAATCGATGAGGCAAATAAATAATTTGCTTGGGTTGGGGCCTGCATCTGATCATCACTGATAATTTTTATGATTCCCCCATCCTAATGGAGATTTGATGGCCACTGAGCCGTCTACAGGGTCACCGACTGACTCAGAGAAGAGAAAGACGCGTGGGGCATTATTTCCCAGCAAGAGTAGGATCTCAGCCTCTGGAACTAGAGTGGGAAACTGATGAGCCAGGTACTGTAGGTGAGACATGCTACTTATGACCTCAGGTGTTGCGAGCTGATTGCGGTCGTTCAGTATGCCATCACATTCAAATACGGGAGGTAGTGGGAACTGGGAACTTCCATCTAATGACTCTATGAAGAATCCAGTAACTCTCTTCTGTGCTGTGCTTCCATGGTTCTTGGACCATGGCACGTTGATACAGAGAAGGAAAGTTTGTTTTGTTGCACCTCAAAGAGGTCGAAGAATGTGGGTCTAGTCAGGGTGCAGGTGCTTTGAGTGTCTATCTGGACATACATTTTTATGGCATCTTCGGGGTGTCCTTCAGGGTGCACTTTGGCTAAGCAGATAGGAAGACTCAAATGAGGGTATGGTGAGTTGGCACACAGTGCTGTGCAGTTGACAATCATGCTTGGTTTTGTTTGGGGTTTGTCAGACTGCCGAGGAGCCCTGCATGCTTCTGTGTTATGTTGAGGCTCCTTGTCTGAAGGAGGGTTACGAGATATCTGCAGTGGTGGCCCAGAGTCTGGATGCAGCATGGTTGGGTGCTGGTCAGTATGACATAAGCCGCATTGCACCTTGGCTGTGCAGTACTTGAACGGGTGTTTGGATTCGCACCACCTATAGAAGTATTGGTACTCCCTTAACAACTCTTTTCATTGGGTCAGTGATTTTGCTGCAAACCCAGTACAGCTGTCCAGTGAATGATGAATGTTGTGCATAGGACAAAATAGTATTCTCCTTGTGTTTGGAGATCTAAATTGAGTTGTATCAGATGAATCCTCTCCCCAACTGTGTGTGGATGAGGAGTCGATCTCGGTTTTATGGACACCCATGAACGGTCTTTCCCTGGTAGTGTGCATAGGGCCTATGCGTGATATATGATTGCTGTTGTATCTTCTGTCATGAGGACGACTAACAGCTCTGAGTCCATGGGCCCGGTGTATGTTGCACGCTGTCACCTTCAGGAAGTGTGAAGGGTATGAAGTGGTGGCTACCCTTGGCCATGAAGGTGTCGGTCAACTGGAGCCACTTTCAATTAGCACCTGCGGAAGTTTTCAAACAATTTTGTTCTGCGTGTCGATGTTATTGAGACAGGCGATCCCATTGTGCCATTCTAAGCTGGACAAGTATGTTAGCGAGGTCTATGATTCAGCGAGGCTTGTCGATAGGAATTTTAGGAAAACTGTTGAGGCTATCCAAGAGTGTTGCTTTTATGTCCTTGGAAGCACCATATAGTTTGTCAAGCCTTTTCCATGATAACTGTAGGGCAGCAGCCGGGTCGTCTAAGTGGGATACATAAGGTGCCCTCGGCATTTTGGCAGACTGTGGCCCTAGCCATGCTATCAAGTGTCTGATTATTTCATCAGGGTTCAGGTGCGCTGCCTGAACGGGGCACAGGAAAAGTTTCTTCCATACTGGATACTCACCACCTGGCTTGTCAGACAATCTGAAAACTCCATTGGCATGCAAATTTAGTTTTCCATTCTGTACAGCCAAGTTTCTCCAGTAATCTTGAGCATTTGCTGAGTTGGGGGGAGGTATTGATGTAGAGGGTTCTCCCCCTGGATTCTCGTTAGTGGGTTCGGGTTATTAGTAAATGACAGGTTGTAATCTTCCTCCCAGTACCTACAGAGGATGTTGTTCTCCAATACTGGGGACGATGGTCAAGCGTCACACTGCTGTGTAGGCTGGACGCACTTACCTTGTGGTGCCTGGGAGCTGGATTGGTATTGAGGTTGTGGCAGGAATGCTGCTGCCTGTGGATTGAGTCTGGCAGTTGTCGTTGATGGCATGTTGACTCGTCGAGAAGTTGTTGTGAGCACTGTTGGGCTAATTTGCTCACGTGGCAGGCCATGAGACATTGGAGTAGGGATGCTAGTGTTGGGAAGAGAATCTCGAACCTTAGTACGTATGACATCAGTTGGGGAAGGTTTGCTGTTGGTGGGATGAATCTCATACCTTAGGTCGTACAACGTCAGTTGCGTAACTGATGTGTAGAGTCTGTGGTTGAGATTCATCCCTGTGCTTTGCTGGTTGTGGGAGACTGCTAGGCAACTGAGGTGGTTCCATCTGCTCATTTTGTAGCAAGTGCTACTCATCCACATAGGCCTTGACCAGAGTATCTGGGCTCTCTTCTCCCAACTGGTTGAAGTCGAAGTTGAGGGAGGCAGCGTTAACCGCCTTCTGCCATGCTGCGGCCTGTGCTGTTTTCCCTGCCCTCTCTCTTTGTCTTTCGAGTAACTCCACTTGGGCCTGAGTTTTGGCTATTTGTGCTTGTTGATTGGCCATTTCTGCTTGTTGATTGGGCTGAGCTTTGACCATTTCTGCTTGTTATTTGGCCAGTTCAGCCTTCTGCCATATCACTTGTTGTAATACGTAAATCTGCCTCTGCTGCTGCAGCTTCAAATTGGGCTTCTACAGCTCATTCGGCGGCGTAGCTGGCTGCTTTGGAGGCCTTAGATGTGCTGCTAGAACGGGAGGATGCTCTGGAAAGATGGTGAGAGCTGACAGCAGAGAATTGGCGCAAGACATTTGAACCTGCCTGTGATCTAGCCGATTTGGAATGGAGGAAGGAGACTTTCTTTGAGTGGTGGGAAGAACCTGCTTGTGATTGAAATCTCTGTTGGATGTGGTCTTGTCCCTTGGTATTTGCTCCTTCTGTAGCGCAATGAGGAACACGGCCTGGAGGGCGTTTCTGCGTTCCCGAACACTGTCTTCATGTTCTTTGTTCGCCTCTTCGAAGGAATGAATGTGTTCCTGGAACTCTGGATCTTCCAGGTTTGACTGTATGTATTTAAACTTATTTTCATTGTCTCTCCACTGTGCGAGGTGCTCCTCTAACTCCTTCTGCACCAGGAAGAGGCTCTTGAGGGGCAACTTGCTTTTGGGTTGTCACAGATCTTGACCAACTCCGTCCATGCGTCTGCTCGACAGTGATACTGCCTTTCCCAATCCTCTTTGAAGCGTGTCATCGCGGGTGAGGTAAGCTTCCTATGCTGTCTGAGGTCATAGGCCTTCTGAGGTATCATGGCTTCTCCAGAGGGTTGGACATTTAAAAATGGGTTTTGGGGAGAAGGCGGAGCTTCGTCTCGGTGCTACAGCTGCGATCTCGGGGCTCTGAGATCGCAGCTGATATTTNAAACATCAGAGACATCTGTCATGGCTGAAGAAGTCTCCATGCTTCAAATTGGCAAAGGGAAAATTTGGAAAAAAATTAGTGGTTTTTTTTGGGCAATTCCCTTTTTTTTTTTTTTGTAATAGGATACACTGCAAGCAAGTAGAATTGCTGCTGGATTTAATACTTGAGCATATAGGTGGCACTGCAGAGTCTGGGCGATGTTAGCACAGTACACGGTATGGCTGCTTCTAGGGTGCGTTGTGAGCTTGCGACACAAGGGGGCACTAGAGGTTGTGTCCTGAAGTCTGAGAACTAGAGAGCTGAACGCAGAAATATGTGCAGCATAGCCTGCAAACTTGAGGGCAGAACACAAAAATATGCCTCGAAGGGTCGCTTGCTTCACAAGATGGTAGCAGAGGGTCTAGAAGATGCTGTTGCTATGCCCATATTGGGTTGCATTTACTCTTGGGACCTTTGAATTAAGTTGATTAAATGGTGCACAATATTTTCAAAAAAGGGGATTGACATCTGGTCAATATTTTAGAAACTGTGTAAAAAAAAGGCAAATTCTGGGAAATTTCTTCTTGATCACCAGATGGAGCTGTAGGCTGCTTTACTTGGGTCTGGTTGGTTGCAGGTAATCTTGGAACATTTGAAGTAAATTGATTAAATTGTTCACAACAGTTTCAAAAGGGTTTATCAATGCAAACACATATTGGAAATTCAGGGAGATTTTTCTTTGAGTACCAGATGTTGCTGTGGGCTGCTTTAAGATTCAGAAAATCTTACAGAGTCCTGCTAAAATTCCTTTTTGTAATACAGACAGATTCCTGAGCCTCTGTGGGTGGATGGAGAAAGAGGGGGGAGAATTCCTCCCAACAGCCAAACTGGTTTTTTGAAAGTTGAGCAGAGAAGAGGGGGGTGGGTTAGAAAGCTCCTTGTTTGTAGAATGTGGGAACTCCAGCCCTTCCCAACATGAGGTATTTTAATGACTGACTTCCTGTAGAAGCTTTTAGTTGAAATGGCTAGCTAGATGCAGTCTTCGTCACAGAAGGCAAAAAGAAAGAAAAAGATAGCAAATCATCTTCAGTTGCTAAAAATTGTAGATTCAACTATAGTAACTGGGGGGAGAAGCAGGCAGATGGGTAAATCTGGCTCCTCCCTTTGTTTTACAGATTGAGTCTTCCCAGTTAGGAGTTGTAATTTGAGACAAAGCACTTCTCTTGCTGAAGAGAAAAGGAGGGGAAATTAGCCCATTCCTGGAACTATGATGTACCTTAATCAGTTGTAAAGGTTTTGTCTCCCTTCCAAATGAGCATGGGCAAGGCAGATGGGTTCTCAGCAGGCATTGCCATAGCTGTGCATCATTCCTTTCTTTCCCTTGGTTCTGATGGAAAGGGTGAATAAGGGATTCAGAGTGGAGCAGCACTGGGCTGTGGCATGCCAGAAACTGGACCGCACAAACAAAAGCCCCATCTGCGGGATGCAGGCAGTACACGAAACCACACATCCTTCCATTCTGTGGAAAAACCTCTCTCCATCGAACAGGTTCCTGGTGCCCCAAAAGTTGGAGTCCGCTGTCTTATCTACTTTCTCTCTTTCTCTCTGTGCTCCAGGATGCGTCCTGTCCAAAAGTCCATGTGTGCACTGATAGTGCTGACAGCAACCCTGGCTTTCCTGTATTTTCACGTGTGGTTGCCAAAACCTTACAACATGGTGAATCTGCGACATCGGCCTGATCAACTTACCAAGCACTTGTTGCTGGATCACCTGCTAGTGCCTGACAAGAAATATGAGCACATTGCTTTCCAGATCAAAGAGGAAATTTTGGAGTAAGGCAGAATCCTTTACATCCCTATGGCCCCTATTTCCTAAGAAAAAAAAAAAAAATCCAGTCAATTTCAAATTGTACATTTCCCCTTTTTGTATGTTGCGGTCATTTTGTTTGTGTAATTGTATGCTTTTTTTCCTTTTTTAAAAAAATTGCAAAAGTGGGCTACCAAGAGGTTCAGCTCTGTTTTGTCCCTTCTCCTTCCTGCCCCTCCCCATTTGTTATTCTCTTCCCTTCCTGCCCACTTCTCTGAGGATTGAGAATCTGATCGTTGAAGAGACCTGGCATTCTCCATGTAGCTGGTCCTCAATTTACAACAGTTTATTTACTGACCATTTGAAGTTACAACGGCACTGGAAAAAGTGACTTGGGACCATTTTTTCACACTTATGACTGTTGCAGCTTCCCATGATCATGTGATTTACATTCACATGCTTGAAAATTGGTTCATATTTAAGACGGCTTCAGTATCCCGGGGGTCATATGGTCCCCTTTTGTAACCTTTTGGCGAGCAAAGTCAATAGAAAAGCCAGATTCATTTAACAAACGGTATTATTCATTTAACAACTGCAGGGATTCACTTAACAAAAGTGGCAAGAAAAGTCGTAAAATGGGGCAAGACTTGCTTAACAAATTTCTCACACAGCAACATATCTTTTGAGTTTGTGGGTGTAATTCAATGACTCCCTGTATTTAGGCTGGATTTAGGGTCTGGAGACTTGACAGGCAAACAACTTACATATTACACCATAGCAAATCATACAGCCAGTTGATCTTCTATTTTAAAGTTGTTATCTTAAGTTGGCAAGCATTGGAGAAAATCTTGCATACTTGATGCTTGTTTCAACCAGGGTAGGGCTCGAGTAGTTGAATCTATGCCAATAAATGCATACATTGTATACAACAAATGTATACATTGCAAGAAGAATTATGGCCTACCAGTCAGTCTTTGGGTTGGTGAAACAAATGACACTTTCAACAGAGAGCACAGTATTCCAAAGTTGAATGACTAGAAGAAGGGGTGCCAAACCCGTCTTTTCCCTAGTTTGCCCTTTAGTGAAGGGCTACAGTTGCATACAGTATGATAGGTAACTTTGCTAGCCATCTTTCCCTCTCCCCGGCTCTTCAGATACTAAGTATGCCTTCATGCATTTTCAAGGGCACTTCTTCCATAATTAGCGTCCAGCCTATTTAATGGGTAAAATAAATATTTTTTAAATACTCCAAATTATTTACACTCTAAATTGTAGGCATAAACGTTCTTAGGAATAAATGGTTGCTCATTTGCTGAGGTATCTTGCTGTGCAAGATGTGCATCTCTATATTGCCTGATTGTGAACTACAGCAATCAGAACATTCTTCTGCAATGTTTAGTGTTGTCTCTTCATCCCTTTGGCAGGCTTCTTCCTAAAAATTCCTGTAAATGTGAGGTACAAGCAAGTTTGAAACTGCCCTTTCAGAAACAGCTCTTTGGTCAGGAGTACTCTTTAGAATTTTCCAATGCCTTCAAGCCTTCTGACCTGGCGGACATCAACAGCAAACGAGAACAGGAATACCGCAGTCATCAGCAAAAGTGAGTAATGGCCAGAGCTGGGCATAATCTTTAATTGTATCGAGCATTGGATGAAGCACCTCAAAAAGCTGATTTGGGCCCTTAAGGCTTCTACGAGACATATGAAATGTTAAGAACAGAGTTGGTGAAATGAAGCGGCCACTAATAATGGGCAAGATTATCAATGAACAAAATCCAGGTTACCTAAATGCTATGCATGCAGAAATGTACTTGACATAATGTCTACGGAGATTCTCAGTCATCCAGATCATGGTTATCCCAAAAATGCATTTTCAAGAGGCAACTGGACTTTGTTTTTCTTTGAAGACGTTTTGTTTGTCATCAAAGAAACTTCTTGGATGAGAAGCGAAACATCTTTAAAAAAAAAATAAGAATGTCCAGTTGCCCCTTGAAAAAGCACCTTTGACATAATTTTACGTAAAATATGAACATTCTGGATTTTAGATTATGTCAATGTATCAAACATGAAAAGAGTAGATTGTAAAATCTATACCAGCATTCAAGATTTTCGTTTTCAATGCCAAACCTCTTTAGTCTGACTTTTAAATAATAATTGTGAATATATTGTTTTATAGTTCAAGCAGAAAAAAATATTGGTAAATAAGATAAAGACTTTACTTCCTAGAGTTTTCATATAAACTTATGTAAATCAACTTGGCAGATTTCCTCCACAGGGTTTTCCATGATGAGTCCATTAAAACTATAAAAGCCATCTTGCTTATTGCTCTTTTTTTCTAGCTATTAGAAGCCTGTGATGGGTTATGGCGTGTAAATTATATAAAAGGAAGGAGACTAGTGCAGATGAAGAGTTTGCATTTCTCCCATATTGGAAGAGAGCAAACTTCTTAAAGAATAGATCTAGGCAGCATGTCCTAAAAATAAGGGGCATGCATAATTTGCATTGATGGCATTTTTTGGGTGACAGTTACCCCAAGGGTTAAAGGTGCCACCTTTTCAGCTGGGATCAGCTTGGCATATGGTAAATATAGTGCTCATGCTGTGAAATTTTCATCAATTGTTTTCCTCAGTGGGGCAATATTTTCTATTGAAAACAGTGAGATAGGCACAGTCATTCTACCCAGCCAGCAGATTGCAGTGGCTCATAGCATCAGGATTTGTCTGATGGTTGCCAGTTCCCCGTGCCTCCAAACAAAGCACAAACAGGCCTTTCCACACCCGTTGCATGACTTGCAAACATAGTTGCTTGTCACCCCCAGTCTGATCCCCTTTCAACTAGCAGACTTTCTGAGAAGATGAAACAGTCTTTGAATCAGTGAAAAGGAACAGAGCAAATTAAAATTGTGGGGGAACCTAATAATCTTCCAGACATTTATTGCTAAATTCTAACTTAATATCTCTCGCTGTCTGTTGAGAGTTATTGTTTAGCAATTGATAAAGGGTAAACCAAGAAGTTTTTTCAAAAAAGAAATCAGTTACATTCTGAATGTAGGTAATAGCAAATGACTTCCCAATATTGTTGTCAAGAAAATAATATGGGTTTAAGCACCCTTGTGCAAGAATTACAACAGAATAAGCAGCTTACTGTGCACCAGCTAAAGCAAATAAAATGTTCTCTGTCAGTTTTAAATATTTGAGCTACTGTTCTAAATCTGTCAGCCAGGTACTTATTATTACCAGGCAGATAATACAAGTACAAGTCTTTCCAGATATAGCAAAGCTTGGAGGGTGGAAACTCTGCTGGTTGTAGAATTATCTGACAAAACAAAAGCAAGTTGATTGTTGAAAAATTCACATCAAATATCTTTAAGAATAGCCTCTGCCAGGTGTGTTCAATATGGATTGTAACAGATTCTGATTATCTTCAGTGATAGTAAGGAAAGATGTGTTCAGTGGATCTGAAGGATACCATCTGGAGAAGATCACACTACACTACCAAGTAATTCCTTTGCTGTTTTTTAGAATTGTCTCTAAAGGCAAATAACACAACTATGAAACTAATCTGGAAATTGCTCATGTGAGCAAATCTATTTTTGGAGCATACTTCTTGAAAGCTAGAAATAATGTTGGATAGACAGCATCAGCACTGGATTTGTTTGGAACTCAAATCGTACTCAACGTATAGTCCTCAATGGAACTACTTCCACATGGGGGAAGGAAGCAGTGGGGTAACCCAAGATTCTGTTTTAGGCCCAATACTCTTCAATATTTTCATAAATAATCTAGATAAAGGAATAGAAAGGGAACTCATCAGATTTGCAGATGACACTAAGCTGACAGGAATAACCAACCACCCCAGAAGACAAGCACAAGATCCAAAAAGATTTTGACAGACTTGTATAACAGGCCTTATCTAACAAAGTGAAATTCAACATAGATAAAAGCAAGGTTTTACACTTAGGCAAGAAAAACCAACTATGTAGGTACAGATTAGATAAAACGTGGCTTAATGCTAGCAACTGTGAGAGGGATCTTCCAGTCCTAGTGGACATCACTTAAACATGAGCCAAGCCACCAGTATGCTGTAGCAGCCCAAAAAGCCAATGCAATCCTGGGCTGCATTAATAGAGGGATGGAGTCAAGTTCATATGAAGTTCTATTAACGTTTTACAAAACCTTAATTTTACCCCACTTGGAATACTGTATCCAGTTTTGGCCGTCACGGTACAAAAAAAGATGTTGAGACTCTGGAAAGAGTGCAGAGAAGGGTAACGAATGATTAGGAGACTAGAGGCTAAAATATACAATGAACAGTTGCTGGAATTGGGCATTCTAGTCTAATGAAAAGAAGGGGAGACATGATAACAGTTTTCCAAAATTTGAGGGGCACCTACAAAGAGGAGGGGGTCAAACTATTTTCCAAAGCACCAAAAAGCAAGACAAGGAACAATGAATGGAAACTAACCAAGAGGAGAGGCAACCTAGAACTAAGGAGAAATTTCCTAATAGTGAGAGCAATCAACCAGTGGAATAGCTTGTCTTCAGAAATTGTGGGTGCTCCATCACTGGAGGCTTTCAAAAAGAGACTGGACAACCATAAGGTCCTTCAAGGTCCCTTCCAACTCTATTATTCTACGTTCTAAGTTACTTAATTGTAGAAAATCATTCTCTCCTGCTGCTTGCTAGTTAGACCATTTGATTGGAAATGCCAGAGTTGAGACTTCTTCATAAAGAACTTACATTCGGATCCTGCATCTCTGACCTTTCCTTTTGGTAACTGAACATGTAGACCAAAACATTCCTATGCCCTGGAAATTGATACTAGTGAAAGTGCTTATTTGTCTTTCCTCTTCTTTTGTCTGCCCCAAACTCTTTTAAAATCAGTAACATTAAAAAATATTTTATTGCCCTTCCATTGCTTAACAAGACATTAAGACTCAAAAAGTGCTGAAATCTAAATTTTTTAGTATGTGACCATGAAAGAATTAATAACATGAGAGTTATTTGGGGGGGGGGGGG
>BHFT01060868.1:0-23334 GCA_004320025.1 Laticauda laticaudata
CCCCCGAAATTTTGCTCCTCCGCTGTGTCCTTTTTGCATACGTTTTGCATCCGTCGGCCAGTGTGACCTAGCCTTTAGGCACAGGCATCAGCAGTGTACTACAAAATATATTTTTCTTTCACATAAAAATCTGCATCTTTTTCATTTAAAAAACAAAACAAAATAAAGTTTCTGTATGGAATATTGGCTAAGAATTGTTTTGGCTGCTTTTTAAGTATATTAGATGTGATAATTTAAATTGTTAAAAGTATATTAAATGAGGTTTGATTTCTTTGATTTAGCTGGCAACAATTTAAAAAAATCCCTCCTCTTACAATTTGTATGGATATACACAAGCTGGTATTTCTGCAATAGGACTTTTTGTATGTTTCTTCATTTGCACCCTATCTCGAACATTTCTTTGGTGATCTTTGGGGACTGGAAGATACAAAAACAATCTACTTTACCATTTCATTTGTTTATATTGGCAGTCAAACTCAAATTCTTAAATCCTATAAATAGATGTTCTGCTGTGAAAAGTCTTCTTAGCACTTCCATTGGAACTTACAATGTTTATTTATTTATTTTATTTGTTCATAAAATATAAGTATAAACATGAGTAAGAATTCAGGAAATAGGTACGAATAAATGGGGACAATAGGACAGGGACAGTAGGCACAATTGTGCACTTATGCATGCCCCTTACAGACCTCTTATGGGGAATGAGTGAGGTCAATAGTGGGTAGTTTAAGGTTAAAGGAGTGGGGTTTAGAGGATGTAACAGTAGAGTCAGGTCGTGCATTCCAGGCATTGACCACTCTCTTACTGAAGTTGTACTTTCTGCAATCAAGTTTGGAGTGGCTTACATTGAGTTTGTATCTGTTGTGTGCTCTTGTATTGTTGCGGTTGAAGATGAAGTAATCATTGACTGGTAGGACACTGTACAGGTAATTTTCAAGCCTGGTGATATAGGGTATTCTGTTGCAAGCAAGGGAGTGTCATTCTCTTCTTGTGAAATACTTCTGGACTTGTTCAGTTGTATTAATGTTCGATATACAGTGCGGATTCCAGACAGATGAGCTGTATTCAAGTATTAGTCTAACAAAGTTTTGTATGCCCTAGTTAGCAATTCAATATTACCGGAGGAGAAGTTTCATAAATTAGATTTACAACTCTTAATGCCAAAAGGCAAATGCTGTTACAGTGCGCTCTGGTGCTTAGGTTATTTGATATGAGTACTCCAAGGTCCTTGACAGAGTGAGGGTCATCAGCAAGGTCATATCCGTCTTGCTTGTATTTGGTATACTGATTTTTTTTACACTTCCCTTGGAACTTACAATGTTTAAGTAAGGATGAATGGCTTGTAAGAAAATTGAGATTGATGAAGTCCTGGGCTTCAGATAAACCTATGAAACAAACACTAGTTTCTTCTACATGGGAGTTCTCTAAAGAAACTACAAGCACGCAAGATCATTTTTTCCCTTTGATTGCACAATCCAATACAACTAGGCCAGCATTATAGAAATTTCTGAAGGCAGGAAACTGGGTAGAGGTCCTATTCTAGAATATAATATGTATTCTGTATGCATATGGTCATTTTTAAATATTTTGTCTTACAGACAATATGTGAGAATATGTGAATCAGTCCTTTCATTTTCATATGTTCATAAGTCTGTTTCATACTTCTTTGTTTGAGTAACCCTAACCCTAACCCTATTTAAATTGGAAAATTTAAATTTGCATTTAAATATGAAACTATTTTTTTCCACAGACAGTGTATTCTTCCATGCATTTTATTCAAAACACAAAATATACAGACTTCAAGATAATGTTCAGATTTCCATTTGTGAAGTTTAAATTAAATCATTTCATTTAAAATGCAAATATCTAAAATTCTGAAGCACTACTATTTCCAATTATAAAATATGTCACAAATCTTGTGCTTATTTTTGATTTACTGTTTATTCTTATTGATTTATTTTTCAGTGAACAGAGTATATGCCAAGCCCGGGCATCAGTTATGGTTTATGACGATACCAGTAAGAAATGGGTGCCAATAAAGCCTGGACAACAGGGCTTCAGCCGAATCAACATCTATCACAACACGACCAGCAACACATTTAGAGTAGTTGGAGTTAAACTTCAAGATCAACAAGTGAGTGTTTTTTCAGCGTTTCAACCATACAAGTTCTAAAATAGAACTCAAAAAACAGTGGTTGTTCTGTGTTTTAGAAAAAGGTATATTAGTGTGTGTATGTACTTTTAAACTTTTTATTTTAAGAGTACATTCTTTCCTCTGTGGTTAAAATACATAATTTATGCTGAGCAAAGGTTGCCTTATGCTGAAGTGGGATGTTGCTCCATTTAACATAGAACTGTCTCAAGTGGTTACAAGAAATTCTCCAAGGGTTCAGATAATTCCAGCATTACCACGAGATGCCAGCTTTTATATATAGGATGTTGTATAAATAAAGCAAGTTGTACATTCCAAGCTTTATACTCCCCCCCCCCCACATTTGGGTAAAATATTTATTTATACATATTGTTCTAATTAAAATCCCACAAGACAGCTTGCTTTATAAGAAAACTCTCATTAGCATAATAATCTTCTCTAGTCATCATTTGCTATGAAAATCCATTTTAACCCTATGGCCTTAATGACTTTCAAAAGGCAAGCAAGTTGAAGCTGTCCATCTTCAGAAACAAGATGTTTCTTATCATCTGGATTTGAATGAACAGCTTCATTCCTCAGCAACCCTTAAGATGTGTTCACATTGCTAACTCTAGTCAATAAAGATTATCTAATACAGGGGTGTCAAACTCAAGGCCCACAGGCCGGATTGGCTCATGGAGTGTTTAAATCTGGCCTGTGGGGCCAGCCTGAAAATAGCAAAGTCCGCAGTGCATCTGGCAGCCAAAATGGAGAGTGGAGCGGCTGTATGCAACCTATTTTCAACCCGGATGGCAGCCAAAACAGGGTGCAGGGGGCCGCATGCAGCCCCCCGCCCCATGGCCCATTTTGGCTGGCAAAGTGCTGCAAGAGGCCATCTAGGCAACTTTCAACCCATTCGTTAATGTGTTGAATGTGGTTTTTTTCTCTAAAAAAGAAGATTGGAGATTGAAGTTCTCCAATACAGCTGGATAGAAATATGCCTCCTTTACAGTGGATGGTTTTTCTCTTTCCATCAGAGTGGTACCAGTATTACTTACCTTCCAGATCCAGATGAATGCATTCTACTTAGGAAGCCAGGATTGTCATAAATCCAATCGTGCTGCAGAGGATTGTTTTCACTTTCTTGATTTCTACAAGCTCAAAGGGATCCCAGATAATCTTGTTAGACATTACCCTTGTCACCTCATAAGATTCTGTCCAGTTAGTGTCTATCTTCAATGAATTGTTTTATCTCAAAGAATCCCATAAAATTATTGTGGTGGTCAGCAAAGAGATCTATGCTGCTGCTATGTGATACAAGCCTGGAGATGTAGGAAAAGCAGTGAAGAAAACACATTCCATTCCTTTTATGCCACTAAATACTCCTAAACAATGGGCACTCACTCATTGTCTTCTGCCAACATTATTATGTCTCTCTCTTTAGCTGCTTCATTTCTTGAAGCTTTGCAGGAAGGGAGGCCTTCAATCTGCAACTTGGGAAAACCTGCTTGTATTCAGTCATGTTTAATATCCTTGTTGAATTCCAGAAAACAGCTACTTGAAGGCTGGAAAAATTCCTAGGTGCCCTCAGGAAATCTCTTGGATTTATTAGGTGCCTGGGGCAGTGGGGCAGGCCATTTTAACCACCCCATTGCCCTCACAGAGGTCAGGTGAGGTGACAATGTACACAGTTGATTGGACTGAGCAACCAGGATGATTAGGGGACTAGAGACTAAAACATATGAAGAATGGTTGCAGGAACTGGGCATGGCTAGTCTGGTGAAGAGAAGGACCAGGGGAGAATGATAGCAGTCTTCCAATATTTGAGGGGCTGCCACAGGGAGGAAGGGGCCAAGCTATTTTCTAAAGCGCCTGTAGGCCAGACAAGGAATAATGAATGGAAACTGAACAAGGGGAAATTTAACCTGGAAATAAGGAGAAACTTTCTGACAGTGAGAACAATCAACCAATGGAACATTTGTCAGAAATTGTGTAGGGTCCCCCACTTGGATGGAGGGTTGGACTAGATGACCTACAAGGTCCCTTCCAACTCTGATTATCTGTTATCTGTAGCAAGAGGGGTGATGACAGTGCCCCCGACTTTCAGATCACATTGCTGCTGCATCCTTGCAGAATGTACTTTACTTCCAAATTGTATCTGATTCAGGCCTTTGAATCTGAAGAGGAAGCATACCTAATCTGAAAAGAAGAAAATTTATAATATGTGGACAGTTTGGAGTCTGAGCTGTGACGGCAGGGCAAAGTAAGGAATTATCTGGAGTGTCACTATTGGTGACTCTGGTTGAGATAAATCCAAGCTCAGGTATAAATATTTGTTTTACGTGTGGGGGGCCCAAGTTATAATTCCTTGGATCTGCAGTTAAAAGGATCAGATAATACATGTTGAGAAAGATTTCTTCATATTTGGACTCCCAAGAGAACAGACAATACTGGGCTAAATGAAAAGATAGAACAATCTGATGCAAGATATCTCCTTATATTTGTTTTCTGCCTTTCTGGAAATATATTTGGGGGGGGGGGGNTATTTGGGGGGGGGGAAATAAAAATTTATTTCAAAAAGAAAACAAACTCTTACATAAAGAGAAAAACAAGATATATAACATCTGACTATACAATAACGTTAAAATGATACATGGGTTTATGTGTATTTTTTCTGCTAATTATTAGAATTAGTAGCTGCTAATTCATTATTATTTTATAAGTTGTTGTGCTGCCTTTTAGGCTGTTTCTCCTTCTGATGTAGCTAACCTTAACCCATTCATGAAATTAGATAATAAAATTATGCACTAATATAGTAGTAAAAACTATTGTATGAAAATGATGGCATCAGATTAAAGCATATGTTCTTAAGCCCCTGTTCCACTGCACTAACGGATGCAAAGAGGATGTAAAATGTTAAAAAAAGCTTGCCATCCGTTGGAAAATGCTATGCATCCGTTGTGTACTCATTGCATGCGTGTTTCATACGCTCTATCCGTCAAGCATCCGTCCACTGCGATTTCATCTGCGCAAGAAGTTTTGAGCTGCACAAAACTTTGTGAACGGATGAACTTTCCGCCATGTACGATGTAAATCCACGACATCCGAGCAACAAATGTTCTATGTCCGTTTATCATCCGTTAAAGTCCGCTGTATCCTCTCTGCATCATCGCAACTCACATGCGTTGCAGCTGAAAACGGAAAGAGGGAGGAAACAAAAGGTACATGAAACGTCTACACAGCGTTAGTAGCACGGAAATAGAAAGGATGCGCAGTGAACGGTTTGCATCTGATATACATCCACTAGGCTTCCTATGAACATCCGTTTAACATCCCTGCTACATACTACCCACGTCCGTTCTTTTCCATTTTTTTCCATTCTGTTTATGCAAATTTTCACCACTTTTGGGAGCGGATGACAACGGATGGAGCCCCCCCAAAAAATTTTGCTCATCCGCTGTGTCCTTTATGCATACGTTTTGCATCCATCGGCCAGTGGGACCTAGCCTTTAGTGACTGCTCATTTCTTCTATTTCAATTTCAGGTAGTGATTAATTATTCAATTGTGAAAGGATTGAAGTACAATCAGGCAACACCAACATTCCATCAGTGGCGTGACGCACGGCAGGTTTATGGACTGAACTTTGCTAGTAAAGAAGAGGCAACCACATTTTCAAATGCAATGCTATTTGCCCTAAATATCATGAACTCACAGCAAGATGGAGGTAAGACAAATAATTAAAATTATCGGGTCTACCATCACCACTTCTGTTAGCAAATTATAGCCTGATATACAGTAGTACAAATATTAGAGTCAGGATACATGACTCATTCAGAGTGCAATATCTGCCCTTTTTAGAAAGCATTGAAGGCAAAACTTTGGTATTGCTAAAATGTACATTTTTTCTGTTTTAAGGCTTGTGTTAAATTATAAGAGAACACTTCTGCTGGCAATAGCACATGCTGTTAGTTGTCTTGCCCCATGGGGGGAAAATATAGATGCTCATAAAAGAAATAATCCAGGCACTTTTCATTCCTGAAATTTTACTTTTTCCATTATAATGAAGAAATGTGATACCTTTCTTTTTCTTGTTTTAATCCACCTGTATGAGATTTATGTGAGACATGAATTTGTTTAAGCTTTGTCTTTTCAACCCCATTAGATAGACCAGATTATGAAATTAATTCCATAGGTTGTCTACAACTGCTTCTATTGAGATTGACTGTAACAATAGAATCTTGGGCTGCAGATTGTGCTGTAGCTCTTCTTCCTTCTTATAATTTAATAAATCAGGAGAGTGTTTGTCTGAGTCACGTCCATTCTGGAATTAAAAAGAATATTTTGGCCCCTTTTACAAGGCTAGAACTTCTGCATATCCCCAAGAAGGTCATCTTCCTTACTCTCTGTAGGTCCTTATCCTGAAAGAAATGTGAACATAAGATTTGATTGACCAACATGTTTACTTGCTGCTTTCCACATGCATACAAGATTTGTCTTCCCGTGGCATATAGAATAGTTAAGTCAGAACAATACTTAGCCATTTTTTCTAATTTTTTTCCAAAATCTAAATGCAATAGACACATTTGCTACTAGATATATTTTAAGCAATTTGAAATATGAACATTTGAAATATGAACAAAAATATGTAAAAATATCAATGAGTGGAGCTTTTCAATTTATTTTGTTATCACTAAATCAGCATGATTGAGACTTCTCAAAGATGAAGAAATGTCCATTTGTATTTCCTAAATTCAGATTATTATTTAACAGGTCAGTATTTGAGGGTAGGAATTTTATTGTACATCATTGTGATAATTCTTGAGAAAGAATTAAGGATGTCAAATTGATGGCATTAATTACTTAGATTAGATTAGATTCAACTTTATTGTCATTGCACATGAACACAGGCAACGAAATGCAGTTAGCATCTAACCAGAAGTGCAAAATAGCAATGAAGTATAAATATATATAAACAGATATACAAAATATATAACTATAGACTATTTCTGATGTCCTATTTTTAACATTCGCTTTCTTCATAAACCAGACTCAGAACTTTTTGTTGAGGTGTTTGTGAGGTTTACATAGATCATCTTGAGTGTTTGGCAGTAAACTGCTTATTACACTCAGACACCCACTTGTATGAATACCGTGAGTCTGAATTAATTTGGCAGCACACAAATGTCATTGATTGATTAATTGATCTGCTCAGTGATGTAAAATGAAATAAAGGAGAAATTAACACTGTATCTTGTCTTACCAGGTTCCATTTGTTTTAGCAGCAGCAGAACATTTTTGAAGCAGTGTGTTCTTGGGAAATCATTAAGAACCTAGGGGTAGTACCAGTCATTTTTTTAACCATTACAATTAGTTTTAGTTTATTTTATTTTATCGTTACACCTCGTACAATGAAATCAAACACCATCTTCAGTGCGCATCATGACCATGACCATAAACACACATTCTTCACCCTCCACAAATTGAACCGGAAACTCCCAACACCACACCAACACTGCACTATACAGCAGAATTCAAAAGAGCTACTGCTCTGGGATAGAAGCTGTTTTTCAGCCTATTTGTCCTTGTTTTTATTATTCTGTACCATCTGCCAGGTGATAATAGTTCAAAAAAAGGGTTCCCAGGATGAGATGGATTTTTGAGAATGATTTTATCTTCATTAGTTTTTGTGTTTTGTTTAGATTCCCTAAGGAAATACTTTCAGTCTTTAATAAATGTGTCTTGAACCATTGAATCAAATAATTGTGCTAATTTAATCAATCCATCCAATTTCTATGCTGGATAATTCCATTGAATTTCTTATTAGTCTATACTACTGCAGAAGAAGAAACACAAAGTCAATAATAAAGCCCTTGGCAAAGACATTTAAAAAAAAAGTCATTTGGAGGGCATGAAAATCCTGAGCTTTTTTCCTTGCTCTTCAGTTCAATCATGTGACCCCATAGTTGCTGAAATAGAAGCTAAGCTTTGTGATTTCAAATGTCTCATCAACAAAGATGAGTCCTCTTTATACAAAGAAGCCATTGGCTAAACCAAAGGCATTGGTAGTATTGTAGCTTTAACAGAAACTAAGCTTTTTTCTACTGCCCTGACACACTTTCCCAGACTGTAAATACAGGTAGTCCTCAACTTATAGCAGTTCAATTAGTGACCATTCAAAGTTACAGCAGCACTGAAAAAGTGACTTGTAACCATTTTCCACACTTACAACTGTTGTAGCATTCCCATGATCCAGTTATCAAAATTCAGACACTTGGCAACTGACTCATATTTATGATGGTTGCAATGTCCTGGGGTCATGTAGAGGCTAATATTTGAAATAGACTCTTCTGCTCGAGCAGGGAGTTGGACTAGATGACCTCCAAGGTCTTTTCCAACTCTGTTATTCTATGATCTATCTATTCATGTATTTTTTTAAAAAATCTCCTTTTGCATCCTGACTAGCGAAATCAATTGGGAAGCCAAACTCACTTAACAGGCTTACTAACTTAACACATACAGTGATTCACTCACCAATTGTGGCAAGATATAGGTTGTGAAAAATTCACTTAAGAAGTATTTCACTTAGCAATAGAAATGTTGGGCTCAATTGTCATAGTAAGTTGAGGATCACCTGTATAGATCCTTTATAGTTGGATTTAGATTACTTCTCTCAGTTGCATCTTAGTTTTTATGTAATTATGAGGTATTTGGAAGGCACATTTAAAGTTCATCACATAAAGAGTTGCAGTATAATTCCAAGCCTCTTGTTGTAAGCAGGCTTCAAAATGTAAAATAGCAGTATGTGAAAAATACAATATATAATTGCTTTAGTGAGGTATGATTTACTTGGAAATTTCTTTTAATATGAACATCATTGCTCTTTTTTTTTTTTACTTTAAAGAAAGCTTTAGTGAAGAGATTTTTGTGCCCTCATTTGAGCAGTATGACCTAGCTAATTATTTCAGATTGATCTTAGCAGACATTGATTCCAAGCACTTTGTTTTATTTAGAAAACATATAAATGACCTTTATGATCTCCATAGGACAGTGACAAGTCCTAGTATCAGAGTTTCAATGAATTTGTCTTCCAGGGAGGAGTAAGGAGCAAATTGGAAGTAGTTTTAAAAAGAACTGAAAAATGGAGACTAGAAGAAGAAAATAGTCAGAGAGTAAAAAATTATTATAGGAAAGAGAAACCCGAGCAGACGGAAGAAAAATAAATAAAAAGGAAAAAGGAAAAGGACAAAAGAAAGCAGTGAAAAAAGCACTTTTAAAAAAACAAACAAACCCTCCCCTCCCATCATTTAAAGACAGAATCTTGTTTGATCTCCAGTTTCAATTACACTGGCAGATTTTTAACAAGCTCTCCTTCTTTTCATATCCAGAAGCAAGTTACATTTAAAAAAAAATATTCCCTTTATGGTAAAGTACTGTACACTTCAACTTGGACTAGAATGCTGGCAGAGACAGGGTTTGGGATTTTTTTTCCCCCTCCGTGGTCCGAAACAGATTTATCCCCCTTTTATATTTTTAATTTATACAGCTAAATAAGATTTAAAACAAGATTGTAACTGCATTTCTGTTAAAGAAACAGACTGCTCATGCCAAAATATTTACATGTCTGAAAATGAAAACTTGCATCATAGTGTGTTTACAAAATGTAGCAAGATCTTGTGAAGCAAAGAACACAACTGGAGATTTCAGTATTTTATTTCATATTGCCCAAAGAACAAAATGCAGTATAAAGTCGCTGACATTTTTTTTAAAAAAAGATTGTTTAATCAGGATGTGCCAACATAAAATTGAATGTGCTTCATAATTTCTTAAATATTTCAGATCACTATAACTGGTTAAATCTTTTTTTTACAAAACAAACCATAACATTTCTTTTTAAACATTTGTTGCTTTTGACCAGTTGCATGAGATCTTTTTCTGTCATTGTCTTTTTCCAAAGTTAGTTTTAGAGAAAGTAAACAATTGACAGCATAGCAAAGGACCGGTACAATGAACATTAGGTCTTTTTCTGCTCTGTTTTTTATGATTCTAAAATAATAAATACAATAATAATCTATATATTATTACTAATAATAATAATATGAGTATGTTAATGCAGCAAAAGCCTTAAGAAACTTGCAGTAAAAAAAGAGTCAACATTGAAAACATCAGTTTTTGGTTTTGAGAATCATGAGAATTGTTACAGTGATGAATGAGTGATTGAAACTTTTCTTTCTCATACAACCTGTAAAAATGATCTTTTCCATGCATTTAAATGGGATGAAAGAATCTTTGTAAAATAGTAAACACCCTTATTAAAAATTATAACTAAATAGAATATTTTGATGCAATTCATTTCATTTAGACTTTATCTTTTTTTCTTCTCTCATTGTGGACAGTATTTAATTAGGTAATGTAAAAAATTGCATTGGAATAAAATGAAAAGAAAGTTTTAGTAGATTATCTTCTCCTGAAGCAATCAAGAATTCCATGAGTAAAGGTTTGAAAAGTACATGAACACTAAGGAAACAATCATGAATGTACCTCTTTAAGATTATTGTGTACAGTATATTATGTCAAGCAACATTCTGGCTTGTAAAGTTTTATTCATGGCTTAGTCTGTGGTGTAACTTCAGACAATGGTTTATTTCATAAGTCATAGTTGAACAATGCCTGAGTGCAATATAGGAATTTAGCCTTGACTGCAACTAATTTGAATGGTTTGGGTGACGTATTTCTAAGTAAGCATATATAAGATTGAAATGTAAAAGTCTTTATGAAATGAGTAATTCATATAAAAAGTGGAGCCATCTATACATAAGCATGTCATATAGAATTTAGTAGATTATTCCCACCTATGTGCAAATACAATTGCAGTCTAAATATAACTAAATGTATTTAGAAAGATTTTTAGACTAAAAGGTAGCTCTTGTGATGATTTCCTAACAGACAGGAAGAGCAGGTGAAGCTAGGCGGAATCACATCTAATACCTATACAATCAGCACAGGGCCCCCCCAAGGCTGTGTGCTATCTCCACTTCTCTTCTCCTTATATACCAATACTGCATCTCAAACGATCCATCTGTTAAAATACTGAAGTTTGACACAACAGTGATTGGGTCTCGATTCCAACAATGATGAATACCTGCAATACAGACATGAGGTATACCAAAGACAACGATGAATCTGCATACAGACGGAGGTCAACAACTGCCTCATGGTGTATACTGGAAACAACCTAGAAACGAACACACTCAAAACACAAGAAATAGTGGTAGACTCTTAGAAGAACCTCCTATTACTACACCTCTTACAATACTAGACAACAAAGTATCAAACAGTAGATGACCTTCCAATTTCTAGGTTCTAACTAATATCACATGACTTAATGTGGACACCTAACATCAAAAACATCATCAATAACAAGCACCAACACGATATCGTTCTTTCTGGCGCCCAATCTCAAAAGTCTCCAACTGCCGCAAGGAGCTGCTGTTCTATATTGTCTAAGAGAATTATTTGAGTTGTCATCTGCATCCTCTATAATCTGTCTTTGTTTGGTTCTGCAACCATACAGGACAGACAAGCTCAGAGGAAATTTTTTTAGACTGCAGAAAAAACAATTACTATCCAACCTGCCTTCAATCGAGGACCTGCATAGCACGAGTCAAAAAGAGGGCTGTGTAAAATATTTACAGATTCCCTCACATCCTCGGACATCAAACTGTTTCACTCTTCCTCAAAACGACACTATAAGCTGAGCACTGCACTCCCCGAACCACTGACACCAGTAACACGGTTTTTTTCCAAAAGCTCATCACGTCTGCTAAAACAAATTAATTTCCTCAACATGTCCAGCTATTACAAAGCTCTTGGCACTACTATTACTGTTGAATCTTCTCACCACTCCTCTCACCCATCCTCCACTTGACCTGTTTCCTAGTATGATTGATTGTATGATTTGATTGTTGATTGTACCCTATGACTATCATTAAGTGTTGTACGTTATGATTCTTGATTCTTTATGAATGTTCCTTTTCTTTATGTATACTGAGAGTATTTACACCAAGACAAATTCCTTGTGTGTCCAATCACATCTGGCCAATAAAGTATTCTGTTCTTCTATTCTATTATGGTATGGTGTTTTATAAAAAAATATCAAATAGCATGAGATGTTCAATATACAAAAATAAACCATGCTGGTTCATGCCATAACCTTTCAATTTCGATTTTCAGATTTTGATATTTTATGATATTCCACCTGCTGGGAAGGAAAAGGGGAGGGGGAGAGAAGGTAGAATTGGGAGGAAAGAAGCCTTCCCAGACTCACAGAGCACCTTTTGTGCACCTCCCCTCAACCTCCTTTACCCACATTATTCTCCACGTGCCTTTTCAAACCCACACAGCTCTTCTTGCAATCCCACACATCCTCTTTGACCCATGCTTCCCCAATGTGCTTGCTCTGATCTGTGCAACATCTCTTGAGAATACCCATGCATCTTCCATGATCCACAGTGCCACCATGTGGGTCATTCCTAAACTGCACAGCACCTCTTGTGCACTCCCTAGCACTCCCAGGCATACTTCCCAATCCGTATTATCCCCTATGTACCCTCCTCAACCAGCATACCATGTCTCACAACCCCCTATGAACCCCACACACTCTTCTTGATCTGCACTGCCTCCCACCCACTGATTCTTGAAACTTTCTTCCGGTTTCTCTGCTGGCTTTGTTGCTGCAAGCTTCTCTTAAGTAAAATAAATGAGGAAGCTGACAGGAAACTTGGGAGGAAGGAAGGAAGGAAGGAAGGAAGGAAGGAAGGAAGGAAGGAAGGAAGGAAAGTTTCTGATACTCTTTGCCAGTTTCCCGTAAGGAAAGTCAGTTGCAAAGATGACAACAAGATAGAAATCACACCACTCCCATTGCTTTTTTGTCCATCCATGGTCTTTCTGGTTAGGTAAGAAAAATATCTCTGAATGGAAGAAGCTGTGGGTCACTGGTTGACTAATTATTTTTTGATGTAGTATCTAAAGTCCTAAATAGAAGTCAAGGAGATAATTAAATTCCATAATTTGCATTTAGTATGTCCCATAAAGTCCAACAGATTAGCAGCTCGGCAGGCTAGAAAAGTCTATATTGATGAAAACTCAGACTGAAAGCAAGGGGAAAGAATATGGCCCTCTTGAAAGGCAACCAAATGCTCTCTGGAAATGCCCTCCTGCAGTGATGCAACATTGTTCATAGTTGTTCCTTCAACCTCCCTGCTTTGATCTGCTCTGTAATCAGAATAACAAAACTTTCATTTCGCCACCTGCTGTGCTACAATATCTCAACAGCTATTCTTCTTAATTCTGCTTCAGGCAAAATGACCCTTATGTCTCTACAAAGGCATACTGTACAGTACTATTTATAGTGAAGACTATGAGATCTGGGCTACAGAAATGTGCTGCTACACCACTAGGAGATCACTTTGCTGTGCCCAGTTTGGTTCTGCATAAACAAAAAATGATAGAAATACTGGTGCACTGACTGGAAGCTGTCAGGAAATGGTTTGGGAGGAACAGACTCAGATAGAATACCTCTAAGGCTGGATGATTTGGGTCTGTGGGTTAAACGATACCAAGGTTGTGGGATCTTTAGCTCTGAACAAGTTGTATTTTCCTGCTTAGAGGTAGTCCTATTATTCAGGCATTCTCCTGGACTGACAGCGCCTTTTAAAGGAGCAGTTGTTGGGTATGGCCAAGGGGGCTTTTACACAGATGCATCTGGCTTAATTTTAATTTCACCTACTTAATTTAGGTGCAGACTACTCCAAAATGATTCTGAGTGGCTTGAAAATCTTGTGTGTTGTTCCTGGCTCAACCAACCCTGTTCACAGAGTCTCATGCTCTCATCATCTCCCTGTTGGAATTACTGTCAGTAATCCACAGGATATGACCACAACTGAGCCCAAAATTCCTATTGCTAAACAAGATGAATTGTGCTTCATATTATGACCTTTTTGCCAAAGTTATTCAATGAATCAGTGCAATTGTTAACTGAATCATGCAGTTGTTAAGAGAATCCAGCTTCCCCCATTGACTTTACTTGTTGGAAGCCAGCTAGGAAGGTTACAAACGGTGATCACATCACCTCAGCACAATGCAACTATTATAAATACATGCCAGTTGCCAAGCACCTAAATTCTGATCACAAGACCATAGGGATGATGTAAGGGTTGTAATTGTGAAAAATGGTCATGAGTTACCTTTTTAGTGCCATTTTGAACAGTCACTTAACAAATGGTTATAAGTTGAGGACTGCCTGTAATACTGTACATGCCCCCCAAAAAGTGCTTGGAAGTTACAGTTGGTAACTCTGAGGTAGTGACGTGTGTTTTCCATTATACTTGGTGATCCCATTGCTTAATATCAACCTAGGTAAAGAATAAAAATATTTTTTCTCCTAATACAATTGACCTTGTATGGAGAAGAAGATTGTCTTCCATATACCTTGTGGTATGGGCTAGAGCCCTAGTATCTCTGTTTAGAAATGTATCAGGAAAAGAATTGCTTTTGTTTATATACATAAAGATTTACCAGCAGTGAAAGCACATTTTAAAACACATAACAGCACTTGGGAAAGTTCCTTAATGTTTTGCTACTTTTACAGAAATCAATGCCAGCTGGGAGGGGTGGGAAATATGAGGAGCAAAGATACAACTAGAAAATAGATAGATGCTGAATCAAAACAATAAAAAAAATCAATATTTCTTTCTTCATTTTAGATCAGGAATGTTCAACCTTGGCAATTTTAAGACCTGTGGACTTCAGCTCCCAAAATTCTTCAGCCAGCATGGCTGGCTGGAGAATTCTGGGAGTTGAAATCCACAGGTGTTAAAATAGCCAAGACTGGACACCTTGACTTTAGATTTTTTTTAACCCTAAGCTTTTTTGTTTCTGCTACAAGAATGTGTTAGTTTAAACCAGGACTATCAAACTGCTGGCCCATGGGCCAGATGAGTCATGTGTCCATGCCCAGTTTAGCAAAGGGGGAAAAAAGTCCTGATATGTCATATGATGCTGCTGTGATGACATGAGTTTAATACCCCTGGTTTAAACCGTTGTGTTCTCATTAAAACCCCTTATATTCTCTCTTCTTGCTTGGTGTACTTGGAACTCCTTTGCAGCTCTCCTTTCTGATATTCCTCCTCATCTAGCTGTGCTCTCCTGAAAGGAGGGCTCCCAGAATGGAGGGCACAGAACTAATACTGCTCTTTGCTCTTGATTCCTGCCTTTGTGAGGACAATATAAAGATGCTGATTCTAATTTTGCTTCCAAATATCCATTTTCAACTCACAGATGTTAGAGGAAGTGTATTAACTTGCTATGTAGCATCAAGGATGGGCAGACACAGCTAAGCATTTAGGTAATTCGCTAAACAAGATTCCTTCAAATCTAGTCTCAAAGGAGCCCTTGATTCATAATCCTAATTCACAATTTGAAACATCTCTCTTTCTCCTCTTGTTTCTTTTAATCTACTCTTTGAATGCAAATTTAAATTAGTTTAAATACAAGAAACTGATAGGAGAGGAATTATCTTTTTCTGAATTTAAAAACAGTACAGTATTCATACTTGACATAGAAAAGATCCAATTTATATTCAATTTTTAAAAAGATCAGGTAGCAATAATGTGAATTTAATATCGTCTGGATTTATAAGTGCATATTTCAAAAATATAGTGGATTTTGAAATGGATATTAGAAATATCTTAGAATTTAGAAACAACAGTCAATTCATGTTCAATTCATACTCAATTCAAATTTTATTTTCTCTCCTTTATGAATTATTTGAGGGAGGCAGAAAGAGGGAATGAGACACCTTCTAATATCCCAAAAATCAGAACAGTTTATCCCATTAGCTCAAGTAGAGCACATATTTTCCATGAAGGGAATTCAGATTTCAGAGCTGCCACCCTATTTTTATTCCTATAATTTAAATCTCCCAAGTTATTTTTGTGTTAAATTCAGTCTCCAATTAAAAGAGAGCAGAATAAAGAAAGACTTCTGCCTTGGGAAATGATGTCAGTGAGAACACACTATGTGAAGCAGTGATACCAGCTGGGTTTAAATCACCACACAATAACCAATCTTCCTTTCCTCCTTAGTTTCTAATTTATTTATTTTTTAGATAAAACTTTTTAATGAAAAATTGTCTCATTTTTAAATCCCATTTTTAATTATTTTTTGAAAGTAACTCAAGGCAGAGAACACATATAATACTTCTTCCTTTTATTATTTTTCACACAGCAACCTTATGATATTGGTTGGTCTGAGAGAATGATTGACCGAAAGTCACCCAGCCAGCTTTCATGCCTAAAGCAGGACTAGAACTCACAATCTCCTTTTTCAGCACTTTAAGCACTACATCAAATGATATAGTGTGATATAATGTGAGCTTTATTCATAACATGAAATATACTGAGCAGTGAATTAATAGCAGACATCTGTCTTATTTGCAATTCAATTTGATATGTTGACTTTCTAAGTTACATCTTTGGCTTAACCTGTGGAAAGTTCTTTTATGGGAACTTTTTAATCAGGAATTTAGTTTCCTTTAGCAGAATAGAGATTATTCTCAGTAATGTCTAGATTTTAAAATTCTACATCAATTTCTTAGCTAATTCTATTGACCTGGCTTTAACAGAAATACTTTGATAATCAATATCCTATATTGCTGCCTAAGAAGGAATAATTTACAACATGATATTTTGTTTGATTTTCTCAATTTGGAGAAGGAAAACTTAAGCACGTGCACTCTGAAATAGTGAGAACTGACAATTCAGGTTCTCAGAATACTGGAAAGGCAAAACTTGATGCATTATTCAACCACTAATGTCTTGATTTAAGAATTCATAATAATTTCTAAATCTGCCTCCTCAACTGATTTGGGGTCAAATAATCACATATTTTTATGCTGTTTCTGTTAAATAACAGGTCCACCTTCAATTAAGAAAACTATAACATTTGTCAGGTTTGGCCAAGATTTCATGCAGCGCATGGGTTTCACCCATATCATTTCTGTATCTATTCACGGGACTAGTTTTACTCTCAGTCTGTTGTAAGAGAAAGTGAATCTTGAAGTGAATCTGTCTAAGAATTTAGAGTGAGGAGAGTTTAATCGGAAACTTAGTATGAAGCTTGATAGGTGTTATTAAGTGACAATGGCATGGGTATAGTTAAATATTATGGATAATATATAGGTATATTTTGAGGCCTGTTTATAGACTTGGATAGAAAAGAGACAAAGTATTTTGTCTTTGACTGCATCTCCACAGAACTGACAAATAAGAGTTTTTAACATTGTTGGCAAAATGGCAGGATTCTTAGAACTTCAACAGGCACTGTGGTCTCAACAAAGCTCTGCTATGAACAGTTTGAGAAGCCTGGATTAATGCCATTCTTTGACAGTTGGATAACGTTCTTATATCTCTTTACTCCATTGTCTTCCTCTATCCTGGCTTATTAAGATATTGAAACAGAGTTCTCGCACTCTGAAAGGAGCCAGTGGTGAAATCCTTTTTATTTATGAACTGTACTCAGAGAAAAATGACAAATGTGATAGTGACACTGCTATGAAAGATCATGCATGAATTTGAAGTTAATTACCATCAGTGCAGTAACAATACTCAGTTGTATTTCTCCCTTCCTTGGATATCTCAAAATCCTTTGCATGTCTCCTGATTATAAAGAACTGAATGTAAGAGAACAAACTGAAGCTAAATCTGGATAAGACAGAATTGTCAATTCCAGAGGCTGACTTTAGCTTTGAAAATATGCCTGCAACTTGAATAAAGTTGCATTCCCTCTTCACATTTGGGGATCTGTCTTTAATGTGAATAGAAAAATTATAACAGGGAAAGGGAGCATTTTCAGCATTGATTGATTTTTATAATGTATCCTTTGCTAGAATTAAGAAACCTGGTATTGATTAGGCATATTCAAATAATTTTCTTGATGCATTACTGCAGTTCAGTGTTCATAGAGCAAAACTTTTATACATCTTAGAAGGGAGCACAGGAGTGGTAGTGGTGATGCTTCTAGAGCTGTGATGGCAAACCTATGGCATGGGTGCCAGACGTGACACATAGAGCCCTCTCTTCGCTCCAGCTCAGCTCTGCCGCACATGCACATGTGCCTCCGACTGGCCAGCTGGTCTTTGGGTCTCTGCCATGCATGCATGGGGGCAGGGCGCATGTGTGGAGACAGGACACATGAACAGAAGATGCACGTTCACTGGATTTTGGGGATGCATGCACATTCATGTGCTTTGGGCACTACATGCCAAAAAGGTTAGCCTTCACTGCTCTGGAGTATATACCATATCACAATTGTGTTTCAAATTGCTGCATTACTTGCCATTTCCTTTCTGGTCTCAATTCAAGGTACTAATTATCCCATATAATACCTTACATCAGTGGTTCTCAACCTGTGGCCTGAGAAGGGGAGCACCATATCACAGGGGGTTTGCAAAGGCTTCAAGAAATGTTATGATTTAAATATTAAGTCTTGGGGGTCTGTGGCCATAGTCCATGGACACAAAAGGTATTTAAAGGGGGTGGGTGGGTCCTGTGGTGAAGAAAAATTTGAGAACCACTGCCTTACATAGTTTGGGCCCAGGTTAGATGCAGGACTACCTGGATCCATTCAGTGGCACATGTCTTGCAGCTCCTTTACAATATCAGCAACTAATTCTGAAACTGAATCCATATTGTGTAATAATTTGTCACTGGAGCAGAAACTTTCCTCTTTTGTATTACAGTTTAGAAGAGGGCTTAAAATATTTCTTTACTACAGAATTATTCTAGAACTTTTCAGTTTTAAAATTTTTAATTGGGATTTAATAATTTTATTTGTCATGATTTTTTGTGGGCTGAGCAAATATTGGGACTGGAAAGCATATACAGTTTTAAAATAAAGAGAAAACAAAACAGTCTACCATTATAGTAATATCACAGTACATGTGAACAAATAATGATACTAAAATAAGATCCTGGTAAGTCAGGTGATTAAGAATGTTTTTCAGTATTCTGTTGATGAAAAGTTGTCTATTTTAAAATCTTAGGTGTCAGTAAGACAAACTGATCCGTCATGAGCACATTTTTGGCTATCATTTGATAATCATGTTACTTAATTCAGCCAGACTGAAACTTGTGACTTGGTAGTGTAAAGCTTCCTATCCCATTGCTCATAGGTACGGATTTGTTTAGTCTTCTTATTTTTGACATGGGTTTCATACTTAGACAATCCATATATTATATTGGAGTGAAATCATTTTTTTAAAAAATACCCCATGGTGGACACATTCCACCTTTGTTTAACCAGTCCTTCTCATTCCATAGGAGAGAATTAAGCACAGACACTTAACTCTTATTGTTTATGTGAATGAGATGCCTGAATCAAACCTATTGTGACTGGATAATTGTTTAGTCAATACATCAGCTGGGGACAGCTGAGTTTATACTTAATCATTTATATTAAAGTTGCTCTATACAACTTAACAGGAATGTGAGGGAGAGATTTTTTTATGAGGTTAAGCTTTGTAATGTAAAACCAAATGAATGAAGTTATCCTTAAGGATAAATGTTGGGCCAAATAATCATATTACAAAATATGTATTTGTGTATGTGTCAGGAATGGGGAACTAGAAGCAAAGGAATCTTCTTATCCAAGGTTCAGTCAAGCCTCCTTTAGTAAGGCAGAAATAAAGGGGCTTTTTTTGTCTTCACATAAAAAATTCCATAAGAACACCATTCTATTGTGGTGCTGCTTTATAGTTTGGGTTGAGGAAATCGGAAGGTTATGAAAACTAAAGACCCAATTCTTTCTCTGAAACCCCCAATGGATTTCCTCTTTTCAAAGTAACTGGAATGGATTGTTGAGGTCTGACTTCCTGCCCTCAGATGATAGCATTAAAATTATGGAGATAAGGTCGGGATTATGGGGCATATTCTCAGAGATCATAAGGAGTGCACAGATACTCTTTGAACTATCCACCAGCCTGGTTTTTGGCAGGGTTGCTTTTCATGCATCACTAAAATATTGTACCATAAATGCCCTTGATAAGATGGAATAAGCTAATGCTGACCCATGCTGAATTCCAAGACAGTATAATCAACACACTGTCAAAATGGTGGCCACAGAAGGCAATTTACCAGAAGATAAATGTTTGAGGTTGCTGTCCACCTAGCTTTCTCAAGTCTCCTAGGTATTCTCTAAGGCTTCAGTGCCTTTTATCTGGATCGGTAAACATACTTCCAGATAAAGTACATGGTTACAGCATCCTATTTTCATTTTTTGCCCTGGAAATTTGTAATCAAAGCTCCTAACTGGCGGAAAATATTTCTAAATTTAAGCAATGTTATATTGTGTCAGAATGTTTTCATTTCTAATCTCCGGTGATTCCTGCTCTTGTATACTTAAGTTTATTTAGTATAGGTGCATTATGAATGAGATTAATTTTCCACTTTCTTGATGGATTATTTGTAAAATTATGACACAAAATGGCAATTTAAATACTGAAAGCTAATTGAAGATTAATAGTGATATAATTTTTTGAATTTCCATGTGGTCTTTCTTGGCAAAATGCAGTTCTTAAATCATCTGATGATTGGAGACATCATTTATTTGCTGCAGATTAATTGTTCTTAATCTATTAAAACTCACCATGGAAATAACTAACTGCGGAAAAGAGATCTTCTGTTAGTGCCAAGTTCCCAAAAAATGAGCTACAGATTCCTGATTTGTATCACTAGATTTGTCACTGTTCTCCAGTGGATTAATGTTATACTAGTTCCATTCTTTACCAGATTGTTAAAAAGAAACAAACCCCTTATAACCTGGGAAAAGTAACAAATTTGCAAGAAAAATGTATTTAAGCCATCACCGAGCAATTGAATCTGAGTACTTGTAATAATGTCCTATACAAATGTGTGTGTCAGTGTTATTATATATTAAGAAAAGAGCTTTTAACTCATGTTGTTTCACCAACTAATTCCACTTCTCAAAACAGGACCTCGGAACTCTGCTGTAATTCACATTGACAAGTGACATGTGATGCCGGTTGATGGGTCTCAAAGACTCATCTCCTGTTTCAGTCCTTCCAAAGTCTGCCTAATCTACGACATATATGGTCAAGGGAGACATGTGTCTGCTTTTTCCTGTCATCACGTCTCTGATTGGAGGATTTTTAGGTCCAAAATATCTCAAGAGGTCTTTAGGGTTATTGGTTGTGTTCCAGATTTACCCTTCTCTCTCCCTTCCCCTCCTTTCTTTTTTTCCTCACTTGGAACTTTCTGCGTGAGGGATTTCTCTTGTTATGCTGGAGACTGATTCTGTGGCTGCTTAGCTGCAAAGTCCTTCTTCCGGATGTGTCATTTGGATACAATATCCTCTATGCCCAATGCAAAAATCAGTTGGAAGAGTTGCCTTGTCCCTCTTTATGTTGGAACGTGGAAAGTAACCTAATGTTTTAAAAATGCCAGTCCGACGGACTCGGCATGGTCATCTGAAGGGAGTGAGTTGGGCCACTATCAGCTTAAGTGCACACAGTAAGTAACAGTTTCTGTTCATTAAGAGCATAGCCAATTATTCAAGGCCTTGTCAATATCATCTACTGGTGCATTAAATCTGAAAAAAAGCCTCATTTTGCAAGTGTGCATCTGTGCAGGAGTGGCGAGTAGCTTCTTTGCAAAACAAGGGCAGCTAAAAGTATCTTGCAGGTTCAGATATCCTGTGCAGAATAAATTTCACATTTTCAGCTTTTTAGTTGATTTAGGTAACCCATACAGAATCATTTTATATATAATCATAATATTTATTGAGAAGAGGAACAAAAGAATAGCTCGTAACTATCTTGAATAATAATTGATTATATTTGATTGAGATTCTTCTTGGGCTATTATGTGCATTCTATGGGAGACAGTGGCAGGACAATTTGGTATGAAGAGAATACAAGTTCAAAGAATAAAAATAATAGAAGAGTAGAAGAGGAAATAAAAATAAAAATGGAAATGGAAAATGGAAAACAAATGTTTCAAGCTTGGATGTTTTGTTAGTTTTCAAAGTAAAATTCACAGAACCTTTATTATCATAATATTTCTGTAAGTTGGTTTTTTAGTGTGCAGCCTGAAAAATAGAAGGATTTTTAAAAATAAAGGATTTTAAAAAACATTTTGTTCACAAAAAATTTTTGTTCACAAAAATATTGGCCTATTTTTCTGGTACTCCAAACTTGGAAGAATGAAGAGTGGCACACAGGAGTTATTTCCACAGAGTTTATTTTTGGCTATTTGAGGTTAATTTGGGTTATAAATTATCCCCAGTACACCACTCTCTTTCCTGTAAGAATAACATGAAAGTATGAAGCCTGAAGCAAGCATAACATAGCTATTTCCCCTTGCCTTTATAAACTTGTTTTGTGTGCCTTGCTTTAAAATGAACAGGTTTTTTTTCTTAACCTGATAGCATAAATTGATAACTTCTTTAACAGTACAGAACTTTTCAGAAATGCCTTGCTTCAATAAAGTGGGTCTGTTTTTTTAAATGATTCTGTAGGGCTGTGATGGCAAACCTATGGCATACGTGCCAAAGATGGCACATAGAGCCCTCACTATGGGCACATGAGCTGACGCCCCAGCTCAGCTGTGCCATGCATGCATGTATGCCTCTTGCTGGCCAGCTGGTCTTTGTCTCTGCCACACACACATGCGGGCAGGGCTCATATGGGGATGTGCATGCATGTGCAGGGTGAGTGCATGTGTGGGAGATGCCCGTGCAGGGGGTGGGACACACATGCATTGCATTTTGTGGGTTTGTGCATGCTTTGGTCACTCAGTGCCGAAAAGCTTAACCATCACTGCTCTAAGGTTTTATGACACATTGGTCTAGACTATGAGGTTGTTGTTTTTTCCCTGGACCATCATTCTCAGGATACAGTACCAGCAAAACAGAATGCATTGAAATTGACATTGGAACATATAATGAATTATTGCAACTTTCTCCTTCCAATTACAAATACTGAAGAAGTTGGAGATGGTGGAATTCACTGACACTCTAATAGCACAATGAAAAAGCAAATATGTATGGAACATTTCATGTGTGTTAGAGGTTAAGCCCCTGTCACACTGCACCAACGGATGGAAAGAGGATGTAAAACGGAGAAAAACAC
>BHFT01060873.1:0-17453 GCA_004320025.1 Laticauda laticaudata
TATCTATCTATCTATCTATCTATCTATCTATCTATCTATCTATCTATCTATCTATCTATCATCTATCATCTCCCCTCCAAACTGTTTTTTTAAAGGCATTTTAGAATCCATATTGTTTTGCTCTTAGATAAGTATAATAGGCAGATTATATTGTTTGGCTGTCCAGAATTGCTTTTGGGATAGGCAGCTATATAAATTTGATCAATCAAATTTTTGAAACCTAGCATGGAGATGTGCAAACTTTGATCCCGTACTTCCTCTTGCTGTTCTAGTTAAGATTAGGCCCTTCTCTGGATATTGTCTTCTAAAGAGACTAACAATACATCATGAAGAAAATACTAAAACAATCCCTTTTCTACCATAATTATTAGGCTCACACCTTGTACTGGGGAGGATGCAGTGCATTTATTAGTCTAACTTCAATTTCCATCAGGTACATTAAACATTTGATAATGGCTTCTAGAAATTATGAATTGCAGCATCATAGCAGTTTTGATGGTGGAAAGATGACATTAATTAAAATTTGGTTCTCTTAAAATTTACAGCACCTTCTCGAAGGAATCAAATAGTTTATAGAATAAAATCATGGACAATAATACAACACAACTTTATTGTCACTTTAAATGTACACTAATCAGTATATGTTAAAATGAAATTTCATTGAATTCAGCTCTCAAAAGATAACCATTATGCATATACCCACATACAGTAGTGGCCAAAATTGTGGAAACCTTTTGGGAAAACTGTATTTTTGAGGTTTGATGTCTAATAACACTACTTCTTTTGGAGTAGTACCATAAAAATATATATCAATGGAAAGATAATTTAACCATTATGTAATAGATTAATATCAGGTAGCTTTCCTTCATTTGATTGTAGCCAATGAGCATGAGTGTTTAGAGAGCCAATCAGGTGTCATATTGTTTTGGTAATGAGCCAATCAGATCACAGTAGGATTCAGTTATTTATGTCATGTATTGAAGCTGAGAGGGGGAGATTTGTCAGTGTGTTATGTGATGACTAAGAAAGTGATGTAAAGGCTAGGTCCCACTGGCCGACGGATGCAAAACGTATGCAAAAAGGACACAGCGGACAAGCAAAATTTTGGGGGTGGTTCCATCCGTTGTTATCCGTTCCAAAAAGTGCCCCCAAAATTTGCATACACACAAACGGAAAAGAACAGAAAGGAATGGACGGGGGTAGTACGTAGCGAGGATGGTAAGCAGATGTTTGTAGGAAGACTAGCGGATGGAAGCGGATGACACATCCGAAGGGCTTCCGGGGGAGTATTGTGAAGCGGATGCATAGCGGAAGGACGGATGCGTAGTGGATGATGAGATGCATCAGCATGACGCCTATAAGGATGCATAGCAGATGCATAGCGGATGCATAGCGATGCAAAGCATTCATTGCGCATGTGGGGAGGATGAATTGCGTCAGCTCACAGATATACAAGGGATGCAGCTCGCAAGCAGTCAGCATTCAGAGGACAGACGTGCTGCCACATACATCTTGAAGGAACAACATGGTTTCGTCAGTCGAGGATAGAAGAGAAAGCCTGTGCCTACTCCTGCCAGCCCTGACAAGAAGGAAAGAACCACCATCCCACGCCCTGGCATGACTCTGAAGCTGCTGGTGTGCTTCTTATGCTGCTTCTGCTGCTGCTGGTGCTTCTCCTGCTGGTGCTGTGCTGCTGCTGCTGGTGGTGGTGGTGCTTCTCCTGCTGGTGCTGCTGGTGCTTCTGGTGGCTTCTGCTCGGTGCTGCCTGATGCTGCTGGCGCTTCTCCTGCTGCTGCTGGTGGTTCCTGCTGCTTGGTGGACCAGCCCCAAGGCCCTCAAAGCTCTGCTGTGCTCAAAGCCCCTGAAGGCCCTGCTGCTCAAGCCCCTGCCAGAGGAGGAAGAGGCAAGGGAAGGAGAAAGGGAGAGAGGAAAACTACCCCTTTCCGAGGAGCATGAGAAGGAGGTGCTTGAATGGATGAGGAGAAACGAGTACCTGTGGAGAAAGGGCCACAGACACTATCGTGACACCAAGAAAAAAAACAGGCAGCTTGGAGAGACAAGGAGGCAGAGCCCTGGGCTAGCACTTCAGACCTACTCCTTGGATGGTGAAGCACATGCACACCTGGCCTATGGCAATGCTAGCACCTGAAGAAATCTGGCAGGCGCGCTGTCAAGCGCACTGACCGGGAGATGTACATCATGGTCAGTGTAGCTTCCTGGAGGGTGAGGTCCCCACTGAGAGCAGCCCCTCTGACAACCCTCTCCCTCAGAAGTCCAACAGACAGCCAGTCCTCTTCCAGCAGGAGACAGCTGCCCTGTCAGGGCAGGTGTCTTTGGGAGGGTCCATGGCAGAGACCCCTGAAAGCTGCATCCCATGCAGAGGACGTGGAGGATCCCTGTCACAAATGAGGAAGAAGCGACAGCCTCCAGAGACCAACCCACCCCACCCAGCTTCACACTCCCACAGAAAGCAGGCAAAGAGGCAGAGGCAGACTGGAGGGCCAGAGCCACACTGTCTGCTGGAGATACAGGACACAATCAAAACCAGCACAGATCTTCTCTTCAGCTGGTCACAGCGACATACCATCCTCGAGACCGCAAGCCCTTCACACGTATCGTGAGCCAGAACCCTCATGGACCTGCCCGAGGCCCAACCAGGTGATGAAGCAGAAGATCATGGCACTTCTGCCACAACCTCCAGGCCCAGGTGAAGCTGCTCCGACCCAGTCAGGAATGTTCCTCTCACCCCAAGGCGATGTCACAGCCCTTCCACTATTTCAACAGCCCTCTCACCTACCAAGGCTAGCCGGGTACCAGGATCTTTCCCACAGCAGAGACAGCCCTTCCCAGTCCAGGCCCAGGATCATCACACGCCTCACAGACGCCAACATCCTCACCCAGCTGCAGACCAGACAGCCCCACTACACTCTCTCCTTCCTCCACCCACAGCCAAGCACCTCAACAGACAATCTGTCTTCAAGTCTCCTGGGGCCTCACAATCCCAAGTCTTGATGAAGGGCCTCTCAACATCTACAGGACTGAGCTCTCTAGAGGGCTCTCTCTGGAGAGCTTTCCTGAACACACCATCCCTGTTGTACTCTCGGGGCCAAGCACCCCAATGGTGCCCTCAGACCAGCACTCCAGCCACAGCCACTTCCACCAGTCCCTGGCCGCTTGACAAGCTGAGACAATGGACATGCCCCAGAGTGACTGTGAATAGTGCCAGAGACTGAGTTGTTACCTGTTCACTTTATCTTTGCTTAAAGACACTTTACTGTGTTCATTTTGCTTTTTTAATAAAGTCATACAGTTTACTTACAACAGTTAATAATAAAGGTTATCTTTTGCTTCACACACTTGGTTCATTTATTTACTAAATGAAGTGTGGTGAAAACTTTGAAAAAATGGTTAAGCCTTTGCATGCTTGTGGGATAGATAAGGATAGTGTGGAGATAGGTAAGGATAGCTCTTGGGATAGGTAAGGATCGCTGTGGGAATGGGGTAAGGATAGTTGTGGGATGGGTAAGGATAGTTGTGGGATAGTAAGGATAGTTGTGGGATAGGGTAAGGATAGTGTGTGGGATGGGTAAGAATAGCTGTGGGATAGGATAAACCTCCAGTGCAGCATAGTGGGACTGTATGGTCCATCCCTCCCAGCTGCCACACATATGGCCCTTTTTTAATTCAATAATCACATATATTCATAATTAATAACACAAAACAAGCTCTTTATTAATGCCCTATTCATTGTAGGGCCACTCAACATATATGGCACAATCTCATCAGTGTGATGAGACAGGCTCAAGGAAGCATCCATTAAGCATCTCCCATCCTGTCTTGCCACTCCACTGCTCCAGCTGGGGAGTTGCACCGAGTGTTTCAGGAGGTTGCGCTGCTTCTTCCCTTCACGTGAAGCTCTGTTGGGCCTGTTACATCCACAGTGTCTATCAGGTTTAGTCTCTTACCTCCATTCACCCAGGCTCCATGTCCCCATTGCCTTGTTGACGGTCCACAAGCCCTGTTCTGCAACACTGAGTAGTGGGTGCGCATGAGATTGTGCAGGATACAGCAAGCTTCCATGATGCTCCTCACAGTCTGTGACCGATGCTGCATGGTGATGAGAAGTACCTGGAACCTGTTGGCCAGGATGCCAAAGGCATTCTCCACCCCACCCTTGCCCTGGACAGCCTGTAGTTTGAAGATCCTCTCTTCACGGGTGAGGTATCTTGAAGTGTAGGGCTTCATGAGGTAGGTTCTGTGGGAGAAGGCGTCATCACCCACAATGAAGTAGGGTACATCTTGTGTGTCGTTGGTAGGGGTCTGGATCTGGAAAACCCATGATGAGGTGTGTTTCCAGCCCACCCTTGAGGTCACTGGCGTTGTATATCTGGGCATCTGAAGCTGACCTGTTGCCTGAAGCATCGATGTTACATGAACTTGTAGTCAGCATCAACCCTGGCAAAGAGAGAATGAGACTGAAGAAGCCCTTGTAGTTCTGATGAAGAGGACCCTGAGTTGGCTTGGAGTTTTGTAGGCCACGTGCTTCCCATCGCTATGGCTCCAACGGTGTGGGGAAAGTTCCACCTCTGATACCACTGCTTAAAAACTTTCCTCCAGCCTTCTTCAGTGGTGGCACACTGGAGGAGCTCCTGCAACGTATTCTTCGATGATGGCCTGCACCACTTCCCTGACCACTCTGCTGATGCTGTGTGTGTGTGCACCCTCCAGGCATACTGCATATTTTTTAATGTGGTTCTAGAGGCCAGGTGCCACAGAGTGAGTGCCACCTTCAGTCCAGGGTCGTCCAGGTTGGATGGAGTTGGTGTTTTGCCTTGGTCAACCTGGGTGTCAGACGCTCTACAATTTCGTCAAATATGGTGGGTGCATCCTCATGAAGTGCTGGAATGCCACGAGGGTCTTCATTCCTCAGCTCCACCATCAGCTTGTCATACGGTCCAAACTCCGCTCTTCTCCTGGATCCATTGTCGTACCCACACAGCTCTTGGAACATCTCCTTCTTCTCCTTACATAGAAAAAGGTGAAACAGTTTGAACAGGGCTTGGTTCTGGTGTTGAATGATCGCAGCTACCATAAGGACTGTGTTATGAATCCATGGTGGAGATCAATGGATGATGTGGAATGGAGCAAGACCAAGGGTGAACGAGAGTCTGTACACCACGGCTGCTGGACTGATAGTGAGGTCCAGGTGATTTCCTCCCCCTTTTTATAGGAAATTTGGTTTTCCGCTAGGTGTCCTTTGACATACTCTAGGCATACTCCAAGACATCCTAATATCTGAGATACATCCATACACCAAACGTTTTGTCCATTTTAATGCTTTATATCTGAGCTGCATCTGCTTACATCCTTTCTATTTCCGTGCTACTAACGCTGTGTGGATGTGCCGTGTACCTTTTGCTTCCTCCCTCTTTCCGCTTTCAGTTGCAGCAGATGTGAATTGTGAGGATTTACAGAGGATGCCGAGAGGATACAGCGACATTTAATGGATGACAATGGATGTAGAACGTTTTGTTGCCCGTATGGGTCGCGGATGTACATTGTACGCGGCGGAAAATTCATCCGCTCAAAAAGTTTTGTGCAGCTCAAAACTTTTTGCATGGATGAAATCACAGTTGACAGATGCTCGATGGATTGAGCATATGAAACACGTATGCAGTGAGTACACAATGGATGCATTGTGTTTTCAGAACGGATGGCAAGCTTTTTTTTTTGTCCGTTTTACATCCTCTTTGCATCCATTGGTGCACTGAGACATGGGCTTAAAATAGTATTATTAAATGAACAAGGGTACAATTATGGAGAAATTAGAAGAAAAATAGATGGGAACTTAACCAAAGGTGGCATTTCTAAGTTTTTGAAGATGTATAAGGCGACTCATCCACTACAAAACCACATTGGTAAAGGCAGGAAAAGGTGCACAACAGCAAGTGGTGAAAGAAGAATGAAGAGACTGTGTCTACATGACAAAAGAAATCATCTGAATGTATACAAGATGAAATGGTGCAATGTAATGTGAAGTTGAGTGCAAGACTACAGGAATTTGGTCTAAAATCTAGAATTCCATGAAAAAAAACCACTTTTATCTTTCAAACAAAGGTTGAAAAAACTAAACTGGGCTAAAACCCATGTTACCTGGACAGAGGAAAAATGGGACAGTGTTATTTGGATTGAGGAGACCAAGATCTCCCTGTTTGGTAGTGATGGCATAAAAATACACTTTCCCAAAAAGATTTCCACAATTTTGTCCACTACTGTACATATACCTATATGACACAGAGACACTTATGGGGAGAGGGTTATATGGGGACAAAATGCTGGCATGTTATAAATGAAGCATTCTGAAAGATACTGGATTCTTTGGTGAAGCCAATGAAAATGTTATTGAAATTTTCATGTTGGGAAAATCTATAAGAAAAAAAAAATGAGTTTCTTCACAACCATAGAGATCTTTATGTGAGAAAGCAATAATCTGTTCCCCAAATTAATATAAACATCAACAACCCACAAATGAATGCATTTCAGGATCAAAACAGTGAAATTCTGCCAACAGATATGTTAAATATTAATATTGAAATAAAACATCAAATCATCAATCACATTTAAATAAAACAAATAATACAACACCTTTGACTTTTGAGAAGGAAATATATGTGATCTGAAATGAGACACTGGTTGCAGTTTGGGCTACATCTAGATCCAGACATGAGTTTAATCCAGTGAAAACTACTGTTGAGATAGAATTAAACACATTCTTTTTTTTAAAAAAGCATGAAATAATTTTAGCTGCCTTCAAAAGCTTATTCTGGCTATTCAGGGTTGAAAAACAACTACCCTATTATTACATATAAGCTATTTTGGTTCTCTATTCTAGAATTAATTTGGATGCAATTTCTGTTATTTATAATTTTATGTGTCATCAAATGCTTCGCCACTTAACAACACCTCTTTAGGAAATAATTATCATGGGCAATTTCTGCATTTATCATCTCCTGTAATGAGGTTATTAATAATTACATATCATTACATCTGTTGAATCGTAATTTTAGTTTTAATTACTGGATGCATCTATGAGTTTCAGATTACCATATTATCTTAGTTATTTACAGCTCTTTTCAACTGGTAGGCCAGAATTAATGCAAATTGCCATAAAAAACAGTAATTGTGCATTTGTTTTGAGTAGTTACCAAATTATCGGAATGTAAAGCAATATGATATGTCTGGATTTGAAGAAAGGTGATTTGAAGTTATCACTCTCCCACCAGCCAAACATTCATAGACTTAAGTATAAATAGTATCCAGTCAGCCTGATGACTGCCTAAATTACAAAAACTTCTTTTTTCTGATATAATTTCCTTGAAATTTCTAGTTTTTTCCTGCTTTTATACAGGGCCCTTCGGCAATTGTAGCCTCCATTTGTGGCCAAGAAAGATAGTGTACATTCACAGTGGAAATTTGCAGTCAGAAAATATAAATATTTGATCATGGTAGCATGTGGACCTTACAACTCAAAGCTTGTTAGAAAAATTTTTTTTTCTAGCACTCCCAATTCTTGTAGTTGCAAAATGTGTGTTTTCTACTTACAACTGTAGTGGTGTAGATTTTGTATAGACTTCCTTGTAAATGAGTGTTGAGCACTGTAGCCTAGAAAATTTCACCCTCATTTGGCCTCATCCTATTCCCTCTCTCCCCACCTTTCAGTTAGGATTGTTTATTTTTTGTGTGTATAGGGTTAGAGTTAGTATTGTAAAATTATATCTTTTTAATATTGTAAACTGCCCCTAATTCAGTGGTGGGATTCAAATAATTTAACATCCAGTTCTCTGCCCTAATGACTGGCTGGGTGGTTGTGGCTGGGTAGGTATGGCCAGGGGGAGTGACAGCACTCAGCCTCCTGCAGCACTCTGCCAGCCAAAAGTGGGTGTGGGGGTTAATTACAAAATCTGGGCTTTGCTTTCTGACATCCAGATCCAGTGAACTGCACAGAAAATAGCTTTTGTGTCGTGAAGAAGAAATATCCCAAAGTCAGATGTACATTAAATGTAGACTGACTTTTAGCTACATGCCTCCCCAGCAAAATTTTGAAGCTCCAGGTAAAGAGGATTCATTTTAGGATGAGAAACCACAGTTTGAATGTTGGAGGATCCTAAAGGAATGTTGGGAAACTGTATTTTAAATTTAGTAAATTTTATTTAGTTTTCAAAATTTAAAAACATAAAATAAAACTTTATACATCATTATATCAACGTCAAGACATCTTTTAGATTTCCTTATCATCTTTCTATATACACTTTTCTTTCATTATACAATTTCAACTTAATATATAAATAAACATAGATATATATGAATATAGATATAAGTATTTACATAGTTTCTTATTCTATACCTAATTGCCATTTTGATTTCTTTTTATTCTTAAACCATTCATACCAGGCATCTCAGACGTTATAATATATTGAGTCTTCTTGTCTCTTAATTTCATTTTTAGTCTGTCCATCTCTTCACAGTCTAATTTTTTTTTTATAACAACACCCTCTGGTGGTACAATTTCTTGCTTCCAGAATTGTGCAGAGAAAATCCTAGCAGCTATTAAAATGTGTAGCATAATGTATTTATCTTTTTTATCATATTTTTCCATTATTATGCCTAATAGGAACAGTTCTGGTTTGAGTTCAGTTTTCTGTTTTATTATTTCTTCTAACCACAATTGAATTATATTATATTTCTTGACGTCTGGACAGGTCCACCATATATGAAAATAGGTACCTTTTTCCTTACATTTCCAACAGCTTGGGCTTAGGTTGAACATTTTTGCTAGTCTAACAGGAAGAAGAAGGGAAACTGTATTTTAAAGAACATTTGAGGGATGGGTGCAGAATAGCTCTTCTCTGCCTGAGACTGTAGAGACTAGGCACCAATCAAAACACTTTTTGTGAAGCAACTGATCAACACTGACAGGGAAAGCCGCTAGTATATGAAAATAAGAGCAAACTCCATTCCCTTCTAGTAGTGATGATATTACCTAGTTTGGTAATGAAACATCTGCAAGAAAACCACCAACCTCAGAGAGCACCAAGGAACCCGCAGTTCAAAGCTACAAATACTCTCTTCTATCTGTAACACTTTTGGGTTAGAGGGATTCAGAGCCTGCCTTATATGAAATGGCTCCTAGTGGATTTCATTCTAAATTTTGATATGATTTCTGTAAATAAAGAATGTAGAATTATATTGGCTGAGTGCTTGATCCTTCATATATATACAGATACAGATACATACACATACACATACACATACATACATACATACATACATACATACATACATACATACATACATACATATTATATGATATATTATATATATATTATAATATATATGTATATATGCTGTTTAGCTTCGCTCGGGTATTATCCCCACGTCATTGTAGTTGCTGTTAAGTTTACTCATGTAGTTCTGTTAGTGAGCAACGTTTCAGCAGAATCCATCTGCCATCATCAGGCTTCTGATATGGAGTTGTGTGTCGGTGCACGTATCACCCGTGTTTCCAAATTTGAGGCTCTGTGGGTGTTTTCTATCATCTGATTTGGCTATGGTACTTGGTCTGTGTTCATTGGATTTGGAGTTTTGTTGGATTGGTGTTTCTGGTTTCTTCTGTCTGTTTTGTGGGCTGTTGATTGGGCTGGCTAGCACTCTTCGCTCTCTGTCGTATTGGAGCCGCTTTCAAGGTGGAGCTGGTGAGCTCGGTGAAAGGGACAGGCTCTTTCATCTAGCAAAGCTGGTTTCATCGGGTGCCTGGTGGGGGTTGTTTGTGTGAGGTAGGGGTGCTTTCTGGTCAGAAGTTGGGGGTATCTGGAGGCATCAGAGGGGAGTCCTGTTTTGGCCAGGTGTTTGCTGTGTCGTGCTGGGAGATCTTTTTCTATTTGAGAGGCAGGCTTCCAAAATGATTGACAAGTCTGGTGAATCATCTCTTTCTATTCATGCCCCCCTTTCAGGTTTTTTCAATCTCTATGGCTTCTCTGATGATTCTGTGGCTGGGGTTTTCTATAAGTGGCTAAAGGGTTTTTAGTGCCATTGGAAGTTGATGTTGTGACCTGTGGTTTTTCATGTGTTGGACCTAGTGAGGAGGTGTGTTTCCAGCTCTTTTTTACTTTTTGGCATTTTCTGTGTTTTCCGAGCTGCTAGGCTGGGTGTATTATTCTTCTATTGTCTGGACCCAATGGTATGCCGTGTTAGCCGGCATGATGCACAGTAGGAATTTCGTATATGCCTTTGTTTCCAGTCAATTTTGGTCTTGGGGTTTCTACAGGATGGGCTGCTATGTTTTTTGTCTGTTTTGAGAGCAGCTCTATGATGTGATGCGCTCGTGATAGACGACGAGATGTTTATTTTTATCTGTAAGTACCTCTTAATGTAGGGCAGACCAGCTTGTTCCATAGGTCTGTGTCTTCTAGAGTCTCTTATTTGCGTGTGGTTTATGTGGATCAGCTGGTGATTTTGTTTTTGGTGGGAAGCCGTTGTTGCTGTCAATGACTTCAGTCAGGGTGCAATAGTTCAGTCTTTATATGTGTTTATCTGCCAGGCATTGTTCTGGGTATTAGTGTCTTTGGACACAGAATTTATCATGTGCTGGGTGGTGGTGGGATTGGGCGTTGAAGGTCAGCGGGGTTGGTGTGTGTTTTCTTTTGGTATATGGTGTCGTCCCAGCAGTGTGCCCCTCTGTTCAGTTGGTATGAGATGTTATACACATCTAGGAATGGTAGTTGTTTGTTATAGCTGGGTTCCGTTTCCCATGGTGGAACTTGATTTTGGGGTGTGGTGTTGTTTTAGGTGCTGTTAGGGGAAAATTGTTGAGTCTATTTTCGTCCAGCCGGTGGGGCGCAAATCAACCAAATGTGTCATCGATGTATCTTAGCACTATGATTTTGGGTTTGTGGGTGGGCATTAGTGAGCCAGAACGCTCGTTGGATGCTGAATTCTTTCCATGAACAAGGTTTGCAATGACGGTGACAGTGGTGATCCCAATAGGGGCTCCCTTCAATTTGCTTGTATCCTTGTCCATTTGTATATGAAATATGTGTTGGTTAGGTCAGTGTTCTGATAGTTTCCATGAGTCTTTAGCCTGGTTGGTAATTTATTTTTGATGATGTCCAAGAGTTTCTTTTATCGGACTTGAGTGAATAAGTGAAACCACGTCAAAACTTACAAAGCAGATTTCTTGTTCTAAACTTGTAGCTCTTTGGGAATTATTTCATAAGAAAAGTGGTATGAGTTTGTACATATAAGCCTGCGGTTTCAAAGCATGGGGCTGTAGTTGTTTTGCTAAGTATTTAGCTAGGTTTTGTAATGGTGCGTCCATGGAGCTGACTATCGGTCTGAGAGGTATGCCTTCTTTTGTGTATTTTTGGGAAGGACAATATAATTTGCGGGCATCTAGAAATTTTTCTCTTGGGATGATCGTCTGTTTGGATTTCTTTTGCTTATGTGGCTGGTTATAATTTTTCTTCTTGGTTTAAATTTTTCCAGATATGTGGTTGGGTCTGTTGTTTATAGGTTTTGTATGTGGAGTCTTGGAGTAGGGTCTGGTCAATTTGTTTCATAGTCTTTTCTGTCCCATTAACTAAACTGTGGCATTCCTTTGTCTGCTGGGATATTATTATGCTGTTATCATTTTTCAGGGTTTTGTAACGCTGTGAATTCATCTTTTTGCAAATTATTTTTTGGTGGTTTCGTTGTTGCATAAGATGTGAGTAACGCTGGTGTCTTATTCTGTCAGCTTCATCAGTATTTAATTTGTTAGGCTGGATCTACTGCACCATATGATGGATTCTGTTGGGATTTTTTTGGTGCATGGGCATAATTAATCCTTGGATAGGACATCCTGTCTTTCTGGTTTTTGTTGAGTTCTCTGTTGGAAACGTTGTATACTAATTGTTTCAGGTGTTTGTGGTGGGTTATTGGGAATTTTCTTGTCATTTTCCTAATTTTTTTAGTTTCTTTTGTGGAGTTTACATTTTTGTAAGTGGCTTTCAGTTTCAGCTCTCCAAGTTGTAAGTTGTTTTGATCCTAATCCCAAAGTAGAGGGTGGGATTTTGCTGCTTCAACGTTCCATGGTGTAAGTGCTAGAAAAACTTTGTTTAACTGATCTAATGGAAATTCTTTTATGTGAACTTCATTTCTGAGGTAGAGGCCAATTCCTGTTCTTTTCAGATACGTTTGTAGCTGCTGTGGTGCTTATGAAAATGTTAATTTGAAGCAGGTTGGTGTTACAACTGTTGTCTCTGCAGCTGCATAGGAAATTTTAAGGTCAGCATAGTATTCCTGATCTTTTAACTTCCAGCTTCTCCATAGCTCTTGATCTGGCCCCTTGTTTTATTTCCTCCCCCGTCAGAGGTCAGATATTTGTTTTTTTAAAGCTCTGCGGGTACTTACATTTGTGCTGTTTAGCTTTCCTTCGGGTATATCCACGTCATTGTAGTTCCTGTTAAAGTTGTAGCTCATTGTAGTTCTGTTAAAGTTGTACAACGTTTCAGCAGATCTCATCTCCATCATCAAGGCTTCGTCCTGAGTATGGAGTATGCGCTGTCATCACAGTCCGTCTGTTTTTTCAAATTTGAGGCTAGCTATGCTTGCGATTTTTTTAATCCTGATTTGGTTATCTATGGGTCTGTGTTATTGGATTTGGAGGTTGTTTGATTGGTGTTTCTGGTTTCTTCTGTCTGTTTTGTGGCTTGATTTGGCTGCAAAGCACTTGTTCTCTTGTAGCTTGGAGGCTTTCATGCTGCTTGAGGCTCTCGTGTGAAAAGGACCTGCTATTTCTATTAGGACAAGCTAGGTTTCACAGGGTGGCCTGGTGGTGTTTGTTTGAGCTCGAGAGTGTCGCAGTTGTTTATTACATGCAGGCGAGTCTGTCTGTGCTCAGGTGTTGCTTGTCTTGTTTCGTGGTGGAGATCTTTCTATTTGAGAGAGGCAAGGCTTCCAAGATGATGACAAGTCTGTGGAAATCATCTCTTTCTGATTCAATCTGTCAGGTCTTTTTCAAATCTCTATGGCTTCTCTGATGATTCTGTGGCTGGGGTTTTCATAGTGCGCTAGGGTTTAGGTGCCATTTTGAAAGTTGATGTTGTGACCTGTAGGTTTTCAAATGTGTTTGGACTAGTGAGGAGCGTGTGTTCCCAAGCTTTTTTACTGCATTTTTGTGTTCATCTAGGCGGGTAACTTATTCTTCTATTGGTCTGCTCCAATGTATAGTGGCCGGCATTGATGTACAGGGAACTTCGTATATGCCTTGGTTTTCCAGGTCAATTTTGTCTTTGGGGTATCTAGGATGGCTAGCACCTATTTTTTTAGTCTGTTTTGAAGGCAGTCTTGATTGTGATGCCTGTGTTAGTATCATCACTGATTTGTATCTGTAGTAACCTTTATGTAGGGCAGACAGCTGTTCCATAGGTTCTGTTAGTCTTCTAAGTCGTCTATTCATGTCTTAGTGGTGGTTTTTGTGGATCAGCTAGGTGATTTTGTTTTTGTGGAAGCCTTTTGGCTGTCACTACGTTCAGTCAGGGTGCATAGTTCAGTCTTTAATATGTTGTCTTATCTGCCAGGAGCGTTGGTTCTGGTAATTAGTGTCTTTGCCACAGAAAATTTATCTGTGCTGGTGGTGGTGGGATTTGGGGCCGTGTGAGGTATGCGGTTGGTGTGTGTTTCTTTTGGTATATGGTGTGTAAGTGTTGGCCCTCTGTTCTTTTGTAAGATTAGTACATCTAGGAATGGTAGTTGTTTTGTTTATTCTCCATTTCCATGGTTGAACTTGATTTTTGGGTGTGTGCTGTTAGGTGTGTTTGGAATTATGGCAGATTGAGATTCTGCGAAACATTGCTGTAACTTTAAAGCACAAACTACAATGACGTGGGATACAAACCCAAAGGAAGCTGAACAGCATATAATTGGGTTATTCGGCGGTTTTTCTCCGCATAAAATTGGAAGTATCTAGGCAACGTTTCGATGAAAGTCTCATTCATCATATTCAGCCTTGTGGTCTCGGGCTTTGGTGTTTCTCGGAGTAATGTGAGCTGCAGCTGCTTCTTCCTTTTAACTGCTAAGTGGGGGTGTGATTGATTGGGTGGGTTTTGGCTTGGGATGTGTTTTGATTGCTGGAGGTGTGTTCTCATTGGTTGGGGGTTTGGGTCTGTTGTTCCTGATTGGCTGGGGGTGTGTTCTGTTCAGGTGGGGGTTTGGTTGTGCTGCAGGTTAGTCTTAGTTACTGGGGGATTTGAGCTGGTGAGCGTGAATCCTGTTGTTTGGCCTTCGTGTTGTGGTCCGTGCCACATCTTCATAGGTGGGTGTCACGTTAAGCTTCAATGATGGGTCAGAGGGTTTAAGCGGGTAGTGATGCAGCTGCAGTATGGCTTCCTGGTCGTGGTCCATGTCTCAATCTTCTGTGTGGGTGTGAGTCTTTTTTTCTAACGTGAGAAGTGTGGTGGTAAGCAATCTTTGTGTTGGCCCTCGTAGGGTGTGGGTCTTGGTGTCATTATTTCATGTTAGCACTGCATTGTATTAATGAGGGCAGATTTTCCAAATGGCTTGGTAGGTGGGATGTATCATTTCGTTTATTCATGCTATGTGGGCATTTTTATATCTCTATGGCTTCTCTAATTATTCTTTGGTGAATGTGTTCCGGTTTGGTGATTGTTTCTGGTATTTTTAAAGTCATCTCATGTCCTGTGGCCTTGAGGTGTTGGACCAGGAAGAGGTTTTTCTTTTTTTTTGATTGAATTCTTTTGTGTTCTTCAATGCGTGCACTTATTCTTCTGTTAGTTTGTCCAATGTATGTGGTGGGACAGGCAGCACAGGGGATTTCATATACTCCTTGGTTTTCTAATTCAATTTTGTCCTTGTTGGAATACATTTCATTAGATCACCACCAATTCATCATTGGGAAAGGTGTAGCTCCTGAACTCACAAGAAGTTTTGGGCAAAGTTCTTTGACTTTTAAAATGCATCTGTGTGGTGTCTGCCTCTCTTCACACTCCTTGTGCACACCGGGAGCGCCTAATCGGAATGAGAGAGAGCAAAGTTGACTGCTATAAGGTGAGTGTTTTGGCTTCCCCTCTTGCTCCTCACAATCATCCTGAGATGGTGTGGTTCTTTACTTGGGCAGCCAGATGGCCGCAGCAGCAACAGGCAGTGCCAGAACAATGAGGTACAGTAAGATTTGGTAGTGCAAATTTATTTCTGAGGGCCTTCTGGAAAAAAACAAAACAAAAACCACCCCAAAACAAAACCCATTTGGCAGGTAGACTCGGCAGGCAGTTGTGATCTTTAGTTCAGCTTTTTTTTTTTGTCAGCCCAAGGGCAGGGGGGGGAAGGTATGTAGGAAATCACCCTGCCTCTCCAGCATCGGTCATGTGACTGAGTGGGCAAGGCCAACTCAACAGAACTCACAGCAAGATGCTGCATCACCTTGCTGAATTGGCCACGCCTACCGAGTCACATGACCACCAATCCATGCCCACCAAACAAGCCATGCCCACAGAACTGGTAGTAAAAAATTTTGAATCCCACCACTGCTGAAAAGAGTCTAAATATCTTAGTTTTGTATCTTATTTTGTAAGTAATATTCAGAACATTTCAAACAAAATTTAATTTGTAAATATAATCATTGTCCGATATGACAATATTGTATTCTTTCTGTTCTGGAGATAGTGAGACATTTTATGACTTGATGAATTCTGAATGGTTGAGAAATTGTACAATTAAACAAATTATATAATTATTTCTAATTGTATTTATTTTAACAAATCTTTCACCTTTAAAATCCATTTAGCAACCTTACAATATGTTTGCCTTTTAACTTCACCTATTGCTGAACTTTTTATATTTCTTTTTTAAAAACGTTCATAACATACAATTATATTTTGCATTTTAAAAAAAATGTTTAAAATACACATTTAGAACATTCTGCCATGAGCCACTTTTCTCAAAGGATCACTGATAATTTAAGAGGCAATTGTCTCTTTAACTGCATCCTTCAAAATTTTATCTGTCAGAGCTATGGACTCTGTAACTGGAGCTCTAGGGAACTGGATGTCATCCAAGTAAAGCTTAATTTGGGTAACATCAATATTTGCTCCATTAAAAGCTTACTATACTACTTGTTGGCATAGCTTGGGAATACCATCTGTTTTTTTTTTAAGCTATAATATTATAATTTATCTCACTGGCTACCATGCTTCACCTTACCTATTCCTTAAAGTAATTATACATGTATTGCGGAATTGATAAAGTTTATTTTAAGCATGATCAAATGTTTATACTTCTTAAAAATTGAAATTGTCCAGCTCCTTTTGCCCCTTAGAAACAAAAGAATTAATATTAATAGAAAATCAAATCAGAAAAGTAATGCCACATATATAATTATAATTAATCTTTTATGATCCATTTATAATTTATTTGCCAGGATAACACTAGAAAACGCTGTTGGACCTGCCAGAATTTAAGCCTCTAAATAGAAACAATCCTTGTCTCCATTTGTTGAGAAAGGTGTAATTTATTAGAGATCAAATGTATTGCAGTATTGCAAAGCACTCAAAATCGTGTGGCAAAATCCCTAAGTTCTACTTTCCCTTCCATTAACTATTTCTCACTGCGCATCCCAATATTAACCAATGAGGTTCAGGCAGGGGTAGGATGCTACCAGTTCAGACAGCTTTGGGCGTAGAACCAATTCAGTCTGACTTGCTCGAAAGATCCTCAGTTGGGCCCTCCCACCTGCCCATGCTCCTAGGTCCTTTTTATCCTCTCAGATGTTCTGTGAGGCAGAGCAGATTGCCCTGCTAATCAGCTGAGATCCCTTTGTAGCAGATTTCACAGCAAATGTGGCTCATAATAGCATATAATTTAACTATTTATAGATATGTCAGACAATAAATATGGTCCCAAATTGTCTCAATTAACAGGAAGACTTGCTATTTTGGATCAGGTGTACAAAGGGAAACAGAATTGCTGGACATATGAGGTTGTTAGAAATAATCCATTGCAGAACTGCAGTGGATTTAAAATTTGGAACAAGAACTAAGCCTGGTTCCACTGCACTTACGGATGCAAAGAGGATGTAAAATGTTAAAAAAAGCTTGCCATCCGTTGAAACACTATGCATTCTGTTGTTACTCACTGTGCGTGTTTCATAATGCTCTATCCGTCGAGCATCCGTCCACTGCAATTTCATCCCGCAAGAAGTTTTGAGCTGCCCACAAAACTTTTGAAACGGATGAATTTCCATCACGTACGAATGTACCATCGCACATATATGGCCACAACCGTTCTATGTCCGTTATCATCCGCTAAATGTCTGCTGCATCCTTTCTGCATCCTCTGTGATCTGGCCACCCCTCAACTCCATCCACTGCGATGAATTCCGAAAGAGGGGATCTCTCTCTTTT
>BHFT01060875.1:0-25798 GCA_004320025.1 Laticauda laticaudata
TAACCAACGGATGGCAAGTGTTTCTCTCCGTTTTACATCCTCTTTCCATCCGTTGGTGCTGTGTGACATGGGCTTTGATGAATATGTGGGATTCACTTAATGAAAGTATCAGAATCTGCTGCAAAATAGTGCACTCACATCATCATTGTGTTTTGCAACCCTTCACAGTGACAGAAATTCTGGTCTCAGTTGATGTTGTTAAGTCAGGACTATAGATACATGACTGCAACAGAATAGAGATGGAAAGCAGAACAATCAACCAATGGAACAGAAGTTGCCTACAGAAGTTGTGGGAGCTTCATCAGTGGAAGCTTTCAAGAAGAGACCAGATTGCCATATGTCAGAAATGGTGTAGGGTCTCTTGTTTGGACATCTCCCCCCCACTTTTTAAAGCCCTTTTATAGAATTTTATAACACATGTGTCTTCTGTTTTGTTCCTTTTTTCCATTATTGTTTTAAAAGCAACAAAAGATTGGAGAAAAATATTTCCATCTCTGACTTTTCCCTTATCAAAACTGTCATAAGAGGGTTTTTTGGTATAACTTTACTGATTTCCAAAAACACAAGTTTAAAAAATGAATAGACAAAAAAAAAGATTTTTGAAAAAAAGATAAAAAAAGAAACAAAGGGGAAAAAAGGGGAAAAAAAGTAAGAATAAGAAAAAGAATGACTTTTGACTCTCTTTCGTACTGATATGAATAAAAAAATATACCAAATTTCTTCTCTAAGCTTAACATTTGTCTACATTATTTCTATAATCTCCTATAATATAAAAGGTTTTTTTCTCCACAACACTCATGGATGTGTGATGATGCCAAATGATGACTTTAAAAATGAACTGGATGAACGCACCCATTATTCATTTTAAGCCATTCAAAAGATGCAACCACTTTCCCACAAGAATTCCTCTACACAATGGGATTCAAACATGCCCATTACAATGCCCAGTTATACAGTTATATCCAGTTATCCACAGGATCCAATCAAGTATAATATCTCCACGCTATAAAGATAAATCCAATGTTTATTGAACTGCTCCAATTTTTTTTGTGCATTGGAAATTGATAATTAATTTCAGCACCCAACCCAATTGTTCACCATCCCACCAATGTTCAAATGTTATTTGTAAAATAATCTTCTTACCTGGAATCCTGTAGATTCTTAGCTGCCAAAGGATGTTAGCTGATACTTTATTACAGATGCCAAGGGCATCTCTAACATTTCTTTCATACAGTTTGTTTTTATTTCCAAATCTTCTAAAGCAGGGCTTCTCAATCTCAGCCACTTTAAGATGTATGGACTTCAATTCCCAGAATTCTTACCTGGGGAAATTCTGGGAATTAAAGACCATGCATCTTAAAGTTGCTGAGGTTGAAAAAACACTGTTCTAAAGTGATTTCAACTTGGTGTCCTCCACATACATTTTGCCAATATGGGTTTGGGGATTGTAAGAGTGGAACTTAAACAGAACTCATAAAAAGAACAATGATAAAGCACGGACAAGAAAAAAAGGAAAAGAAAAGAAAGAAAAGATGGATATAAAGAAATAACTTCTCCTTATATCATAAAGATAATATAAGATGAATAATTTATCTTGTCTTAGAATATAACAAATTATCTCTTCTTCCCATTTCTCATCTTTTAACAAAAACAAAATCTTAAAACCTATTTATTCTGGTCAGCAAAAATCAATTAAAAGTGAGAAGAATTAACTGCATATTTTTTAATCTTGATCAAATAAATCAATCATTTATATTCAATGCCTGTATTTTTAACCATCTTAATTTTTAATCCTTTAAAATAATGTCCTAAAAATTGGTTTCTTCTCATGTTTTCCTTATCCCTTCTCAAAAAATCCTTCAAAATTTTAAATAAATCTCTTTGGTATATCCATATACAAATTACTAAAAGCACACTTCTGGTTTGTTATTTTTATGTCTCTTTTAACTATTGAAACATCAACCAGTTTAATTTGAATGTCCAGTATATTATCCTTTCCATATTATTCTTGTAGCTTGTTATTTTTAAATCTGCATTAAAATCAATTTCAGTCTTAACCAGTAAAACTTGTTCCTTTTTTGTAGCAACATTTGCAGATTATATATAACAACAGACATTCTTAAAATTATCTTCTGAGTCCATCGTTCACAAAAATCCTTCAAAATGTCCAGTGCTAAAGTAATTTGTTCCATTCTATGTTAATGAGTCAACTTTAAGTGTTCTCCTCCTTCAATTGTAATCTTTAGTTTTTCCTAGTTCCCATTATATCATATTTCCCTCTTCCTAAGGAATCCAAACAGCAACAATTTCCCATGGGGAAGAATATTTTAATTAATTTCTAAGTCTTTTTTCAAATCCATGTGGACCCTTAGTTCTTAGTCCATTTAATTTTCCAAAATCAACAATCCTTTTGCTGTTTAGTTAAAAAAAATCTGAGTCCTTAAACTTTTACTTAAAACTTCTTTTGCTAAGGAAAAAGAGACACTTCCCATGAATGTAATAAAAACTTAATATATATAAGAACTGGTGGTGGTTCAGTACTCTGTTTGGAAAGACAAAGCATCCTGTCGGATAAATTTATTTTTTACAAATGCTGCAACCCACAAGGCAATCATTTTATGTCATTCAAAATCCAATTTAGGAATTCCCCAACAAGTTTCTAAATTCCAAATGTGACCTTCAGATTGAAAAGTGGAGATTCTGGCCTAGGGAGGACACCCCCATTACCATGTGTAAGAGTGAATTGACTAGCAGCTTCTATTTTTCATGCCCTCCCTTGGAATAAACCTGCCACCTTACTGTTCTCCTCTTTCTTGTCAATAGAGATGATCTCTTCATTTTAGGTGAGGTTACCCCAACGCAAGACAACTGCCAACAGAGTTGTTGGGAACCAAGTGGTAACTTCAAATCTCAACAAATAAATGCTTTGTCTTACATATTAGCAAAATAAAATAAATAAAATAAAATAAAATAAAATAAAATAAAATAAAATAAAATAAAATAAAATAAAATAATAAAAATACAATACAATCAATACAATACAAAATACAATACAATACAATACAATACAATACAATACAATGACACATACAATAAAGCTGAATAGTCCAAACTTGTGATGATCACAACTCTGTCAAGGATCTTGGAGTACTCATCTCAAATGATATAAGTGCTAGAGCCCACTGCAACCCAACGATAGCCAAAAAAGATGTAAGAAGTTGTTAACGAAGCACATATTATGTACTTTTCTCTGGTAATTACACTATAACAAGGAGCATACAACATTGCTCACAATATTTGAACAAGCTATCAGTTGGACTCTGCATTTACTATTGGTATTACAGTTTGAGGAAGTCCAGCAATATTTTACAAGAAGAGGGTTCTGCACTCCTCTAACGTTGAGACAATACTATCTGCACCAGACTTGAAATTTAGACGAGAAAACCCTAGAATGTAGCTGCGTTCCGGTCTCGATCTAGAGTATATGTAGTATAAACCATCTTGCAATGTCCTACTTGCAACTGAATTTTCAACTCAATCATAATCAATCAAGAAGCACATGCGATAATAAACTCAGTTTAATCGCAAAAAATTGATGGCAAGGAAATACGACTCTCAGCAACAGAGGGTCATGTCTACTTGACCTGTGGTTTTTCCCCAAACCTCCAAAAACTTTAACCTAAAGGCTAGGTCCCACTGGCTGACGAGACGCAAAAACGTAATGCATAAAGGAACGCGGAATGAGCAAAATTTCGGGGGAGGCTCCATCTGTTTGTTCATTTGCTCCAAAAAAGGACTGGTGAAAATTTGCATAACAAATGGAAAAGATGGAAAGAACGGACGGGGGTAGTTCGTGCGGGGATGTTAAAAGGATGTTATAGGAAGCTGGAGGATGACATGCGGATGGAAGGGAAATGACAGCTCTGAAGGGCTTCTGGGGGAGATTGGAAGCGGATGCATAGGGAAGGGGCGGATGCGTCAGCGGATGAGTGAGTGCATCACGGAGGCCTATAGGCAGCAAGGGGATGGCTCGCATATGCGAGCGCGTCTGCCGGGCATGCTTGGTCGGGGGTGTGCTGCGTGACAGCCCAAGGCCCTCAAAGTCCTGCTGCTGAAGGCCTGCTGCTCAAGCCCTTGAAGCCCTGCTGCTCAGCCGGAACGGCCTGTGGACCACGACGAGGAAGGAAGAGGCCAAGGGAAGGAGAAGGAGAGACGGAAAAGTACAACGTTTCCAAGACCATGAGGATGAGGTGCTGGAATGGCTGAGGGAGAAGAGTTATCTCTGGAGAAAGGGCCACAGACTCTATCACGTACACCGAGAATAAGAGGCAGCTTGGAGAGACAAGGCAGAGAGCCTGGCTACAACTGAGATGTTACATCCTGGGATGGTGGATAGCACAGCACACATGTAAGGCAAGCTACACCTCAAGAAATCCGGGCAGGCCGCTGCGAAGTCAGTGGACTATGGGAGATGTACGTAATGGCGAAGTCGCAGTTTCCTGGAGGGTGGGATCGCCCCGGAGCAGCGCTCTGACACCCATTCCTCAAGGACAGCCAAGACAGCCGTTTTTCTTCCCAGCCAGGAGCCAGCAAGCCTTCAGGCGCCTGTCAGGGTAACTTCATAGTTGTGCCTCTTCAGGATGGGAGCGGCCTCCATCAAGCTCGTCCATGGGCGACTGAGATCAGCCCTTCACAAAGGAGGACACCTGAACACCCACCACTCACCTCGTTAGACATCAGGCAGGGCAGATGGGGCAATCCAGTGGTTGGACGGCACTATCGAAACCCAGCATAAGCAAAGCTTCCGCGGCCGGTCAACGGACAGAGTCACGGCCGCAACCTTACACTATGTGAGCACACTCGGACTGCTGCAGACGGTGGACTGCGGAAGAAAATATAGATTCAGACCACTAAGGGCACTGAAGCTTGCTTTACTTACGTCCTTAATCTTCTTGCACCGGCTGTACAGCACTTTCACCTTTGTTCAATTGCTTATATAAAGTACAGCTACAGGTTAATTAAGAAACGTACTTCCAGTAGACAGGTTCTATTCGTCACCAGGCACACTCTGCGCTGCATAAAAGCATCTTTTTCACCACACCTTCAAAGGACATTGTAAGTGTGTGCCTCAGGTACTAGAAAGGGTTAACTTTTCACCGATCGGCTTCAACACAGATGCCTTTGTCTCGGCATAGCATCATGGGCCGACCAGCAAAGACAGCTCACGTCCTGCCTGTCTAACATGAAACCATCGACGTCAGAGTGAGAACATAGTGAGATGTATGGTGTCTACCTTGTTATTCCTCTTATAGCGCCACACTTGGGATCTGTTATTTTCTTATTAATAAGCATTATGCCAGTTTTCTAAAAAGTTATCAAAGATCTTGTAAACCTTGGCTCCATTATTTCTTTATTGTAAGGTGTGGACTTAAGGTTAGCCTTTCGTGACAAATATGGGTGATCATCTACATGGCAATGTCATCCATGCCAACTATGGTCGTTTATTAATCGTCCATCAAACGCCCTCTTAATGCCCCTAAGTAACTAACCAGACATTCAGTTTCGACGGCTCAAGGAAGCATACATTAATCATCTATCATACTGTCTTGCCAATTCACTGCTTAACTGGGGAGTTGACCAGTGTCTCAGGAAGGTTGCGCTGCTTCTTTCCCTCACGTGAAAGCTCTGTTGGGATTGTACCCAGTGTCTATCAAGGTTGTAGCTTCGCCCATTCACCCCAGCGTCTCCATCCCATTACATTGTTGAAGGTCCACAAGTATGTTCGAGCAACACCTGGGTAGTGGGTGCGCATCAGATTGTGCAGGATGCGGCAAGCTTCCAGATGCTCCTCACAGTAATGTGCATATGCTGATGGTGGTGAGAAGTATTCTGGAACTGTTGAGCCAGGATGCCAAAGGGTTTCTCCAACCACGCGTCTTGCCCTGGACAGCCTGTAGTTGAAGATCCTCTCTTGCATGGGTGAGGCAATTTGAACTGTACGGCTTTCTGAGGTAGGTTCTGAGGGAGAAGGCATCATCACCAAACGATGAGTAGGGCACATGTTGTATGTCATTGGAGTAGGAGTCTGATTTGGAAACCCATATGAGGTAGGTTGCGTCTAGCAATCCTTGAGGTCCTTGGCATTGTATTACTGGCATCTGAAGACTGACCCATTCTACCTGAAGCATCAATGTATAATGACTTGTAGTCACGCTAACCATGGCCGAAGAGAGGATAATCTGAAGAAGCCCTTGTATTGAAATGAAGTGGACCTGATTGGCTTGGAGCTTCGCAGGTCAACGTGCTTCCATCTATGCATCCAAGGTGTTGGGGAAGTTCACTTTGTATCAATCTTCTGCAAAGTTTCTCGCAGCTTGTTCAGTGGTGGGGATCACTTGAGGAGTCGTCAAGTATTCCTTCGATGAGGCCTGCACCACTTTCTTTGACGACTTATGGCGTGATGCTGTGTGTGCGACCCTCCACGCAAACTGCATGTTTCTGTTGTGTGTTCCAGAGGCCAGGTGGCACAGAGTCGTGCATGGGTTCCAGTTGGCACGGAATGGTGCGGTTAGGCTTGGTCAACCTGGTCCCAGATGCTCTACAAGTTATCGTCAACCATGGCTGGTGGCATCCTCACTGAAGTGATGGAATGACGTGGTCTTCATTCTCAGCTCCACCATCAACTGGTCATGAGAGTCAAACTCCATTCGCTTCTACGCGATTATCCTCAGGACCCACAAGTCTGGACATCTCTTCTTACCTTGTGTAGAAAGGTGAACAGTCTAAACAGAGCTTTGGTTTGGTGATGAAGATCACAGTCGATACGGACTGTGTCATGATTCATGGGTGGAGAAATTGATGATGTGGAAGACAAAGACAAGGGTGAAGAGGTCTTGCACACACAGCTGCTGGACATATATGAGATGCCCAGATGATTCTCCCCCTTTTTATAGGAAAATCTGGTTGTCCTCTAGGTGTCTCTACATACTTAGCATACTGCGAGCTCCTAAATATCCGAGATAATCCCAGAATACAAAGTTTTTGTCCCCGTTTTGATACTTTCTAACGAGATGCATACGCTTACATCCTTGATTTCGTCTACCTTACTCTTGTAGACGTTCCGTGTACTTTGTTTTCCTCCTCTCCCATTTTCAGCTGCAGCGGATGTTGAGTTGCAGGGGTGGAGTGAGAGAGGATGCAGATGTTTAACCAGGATTAAACTAAAGACCATAGAACGTGTTTGTTGCCGTATATTGCGTGGATGTAATCGGTACGGCGGCGGAAAGTTATCCACTCACAAAGTTTTGTGCCAGCTCAAACTTCTTGCACGGATGAAATCTCAGGTGGACGGATGCTCCAGGGACAGAGCGTATGAAACACGTATGCAGTGAGTATAACAAGAATGCACAGCATTTTTCCACGGTGGCAAGCTTTTTTAAGTTTTACATCTCTTTGCATCCGTTAGTGCAGTGGGACAGGGGCTTAAGACTGTCTATTATTGACCTACCTATTTTTTAAGAGGTCTGTAGGGGGCGTGCATAAGCGCCAAAATGTGCCTACTGTCCTATCCTATTGTTATTTTATTCTTTTTTTTTATAAATATTTTATTTAAGTTTTCACAAAAGATACAAATACAAATAAAATATCTTTTTTAGAGAAGCAGCATGGCCCTGGGTTAATCATCTTCCTGTACAGACATAAACTCAATAACATATTATCTTATACATTCTAATCCATATCTTATAACTATTTTCACAATTTTTTCAATAGCTTTTCCCTTTCTTTACTTCCTATAGCCTTATTTTAAAATTATCTAATTCTTTTCTTAATTCAATTACGTATCTTGTGCTAATTTTTTTTAAAATCTTTCTAATCAAATGATTTTTTTACTTTCGTCTGTTCTGGTTTTACAATTTCATATTATCTTTTCTCATAAAACAAATTTTCCCCTGTAATTACTAAACACTGGAATGTAACACCTTTGTATCTTTTTCAAGTCTTATTTAAAAATTAAGTTACTTCTTTACAGTTATAACATTCATTTTCCTAACCTCTATTTATAACACATACCTATTTTTCAATCAATTTCTGCTTGGTACATTCCCTTAAAAATACACCACTAAATTCTTAAAAGAAAAAAAGTATATATGTATTATATCTTGTGTATATAAACAATAGTAAATGGAATAATTATTCTGTTCGAGTACAGCTCTGTCATTAATATTAATAACAATGTTTTACATTTCTATTTCTTTACAAACATTATCTTAGTAATATCAGTTTTTTTTGTCTTCACTTTAAACATCTATATTTTCATATTTTACTTATTACTGTCTTTAAATAAAAAACCAAACAATAAGTTATTAACACTAGTATAAAGTTATTATTCTTATGCAAGTTCATCTTATAACTGATAAAAATCTTCCATGTTTCTTTCAGTTTTTTTGAACGTTCTTTTTTAAATAATTGAGAGCCTTATTATCTTTAGAAACAAATATTCCACTACACATCATATAGAATTTTTTTTATCACTTTAATCATCTAAATATAATACAACAAATGCTATCACCATGCACCTTGCAGAACTCTCCTTAAAATTAACCACTTGTCCCTGTGTCTTTTTAAATAGGTTTAATACCTTTAGTTCTTGTATATTTTTCCTGTATCTCTATATCGTTTTTGTCTTTTGTAGCTCTTTCCTTCCGCTCAATTGCTGGTCATCTATTATCTTAGATCTGTGCTCTTCTGCTCTTCGATTTGTCTTCTCCTTTTGTTTCTGCTTACTTTTACAATTGCATTTCTCTTGTTGTTTTTTCTAGTTTCGTTTATAGTCAATCTCCATTTCTAAAAATTGAAATACAAAGCCAAAAGATCTCTTCTGTTTGTGCTTCTTCTTTTTGTTCTTTAAGTTTCATTTTTAACTCTCAAGGAATGATGCCATTTAAAAAAAGTTTAAAAACAACGCCCAATTGATTTTATTTTATTTCATTCCTCCACCCAAAGTTCCAGAAATCATCCCAATAATCCAAAGCTGTTCCTGCTTCTTTTCTCACTTTCTCTTTCTGGGGCTTGTTTCTCTGTAAACAAAGTTTCAGCTACAAGTAATCTTTTGCACAGCCTTGTTCGAAAATTCCCACTATCAATTTTTTTTAAGTTCCAGGTGGTCTCCTCCATTTTCTAGATTCCACCCTCTTTTTCCCTCCGCTGCTTTCTTTCTTTTTTTTAAAGAAAGTTTTTTAATTATCCAAAAATCTTTTGTCCCTTTAACACTTTATTTTCAGCTAGAAATAGCCTATTAATGTCAAAGTGGATCAATTTCTTATTCCAATCTCTTCTTCTTAATGTTCCAAATCAGTTAAAACTGTTGATGTTAGAGGAAAAAAAGCCAATCCCGTTTCCTTTCCCTTTCTCTTTCACAGTTTAAAATATTTTTTAGGAATAGTATTAGTCTTTAAAATTCAGGTTCCAGGTACCTTAGATGTTCTCCATTCAACCCAGACAGTCAAACTTTCTCTTTTAAACTTCCTCCTGCACAATCTTGTCTGGTTGGGTTCTTCTCTGAGGTGGCTATTTCTGACCACCGCTGCAACTGCCTTTGGGAAAGGGAGTGATGGCCAGCTGAGGAGGAGAGATGCAGCTCTCCTCAACCCTGCTGATGGCTCCCCCTTCTTCACCACTTGAAGCCACCGGTGTGGCTTCAGCCCCAAATCCAGGTGGCACAGGGCACTCCAGCGGCGAGCACGGATCAAAACTGCAGATGATCGCGATTTTGGTCCATCACCGAAGAAGCCCAAACCGGAAGTTTTCTTTGTTTCTTTTATTCTTCTTATAAGTATCCATGTATTCATAACTATGTTTTTACTTATACCTATTATCTTGTAAGCAAGTGACAAACCCAAAAATAAAATAAAATAAAATAAAAATAAATAAATAAATGCAAATCAATACTAATGATAATAATCAGAATACAAGAAGGGTCTGGTATGAGTAATCAAAGCCACTAGTAAGCTCCTGCTGAAGTTGATCATATATTCCCCCTGAACGAGGAGGGTGCCTTAAGAAGCTTAGCTCTTGCTGGATCAGAACAAGGATCTAGCACTCTCTTGGCAACCAAGTAGAGGTGTCTGTAGAATGTGCTAAAAATAATGTGTTCCATATAAAAAACTGGGTGGAGGATTGTTTGCACCATGGCAGCTGCCATCTGCATGCTCTGACCACACCTTGCAATCAACCTGTAGCCATGGCTGCATTTTGATTCTCTCTGATCCATTCACCGTGAGGCCAGACCTGGATTTCCTTCCCCCTCCAGTCTGTGCAGATCAAGTATACAGTGGCTTAGAATGAGCTATATTTAGCAGTTGCCATCTTAATCAGTGGCAGATGAATAAATGGTGGGATAGGAGAGGCAGCCTGCAGGAAAGAGAGGAAGTGAATATACCTACAACACACACAAACATAAAGAGAGTGGTGGTAGAGATTTTGGCAAATGAGCTCTGAAATTCTCCGGCTCTGTAGAGGATTGACTATCATTTTTCCATCCAAATTCTGAGATCCCAAACAGGTCAACACTTTGGGATGCAGCTTCTAGCTGAGGAATGAAGTCATGGCCACCCATTCACCCCCTTAGAAAAGGCCCTTTAAAAGACTTAAGGGCTTAATTTTGAAAACTTGAAAATTAGGAAAATAAAGTTTGGACCATAAAGGCAAAAGTGTAGCAGCCCAAAGGATTAGGAAGGCAAATCTTCCTGCCAGAATGTGACAAAACAGATGTATCCCAGATCTAAGATTGTGATGCTTAAGAATTGTAAGCCACCCAGAATCACTTGGCTGAGATGGAATATACTATACAAATAGAATGAAAGAATGAACAACTAGATGGATGGAGAAGCCTGTGCTCCCCCCACCCCAAATTCCAGCTCTTCTTCTAGCCCTAGACCAGGAACTTGTAGACTTCAATTCCCAGAATTCCCAATGCTAGCTGAGGAATTCTGGAAGTTGAAGTCCACGAGTCTTAAAGTTGCCAAATTTGGAAACCCCTTTCCTAGACTAGGGATCACCAACCTTTGGGATCTCAGGGACCACCAAACTCTTATTTTTAAATCCCGTGGACCAGAGACCCTGGGAAAATCCCAAAAAAGTCTGCAATAAAATTCCCTACCCTAGAGGAAGAGAGGGAGGGAGGGAGGGAGGGAGGGAGAGATAAAATTTTGGCTCCAGGCAAGAAAAGCACCAGAGGCCGCAGGAGTCTTTCTTTCTCTCCCCCAGACTCTGCCAGAAATTAGTCTTTGAGACTTGTTACGCCAGTGTAGCCTCTTGGAGCAGGATGCCTTGTAGGGTCCCAAAGACTCATTTCTGGCAGAGTTTGGGGGAGAGAAGGAAAGACTTTTGCTGCTTTCCTTGCATGCAGCCAAAAGCAGAAGAAAGAAGTAGAAAAAGCAGCCTGGTGGCCAGGCCAGGCATGTGGGGTCAGTGGGGCAAGTTCCTCCCCTCTGGCCTTTCCCTTCTCCCCTCATTACCTCTTGTTGTTTGCAATGCAAGCAATGCAAGCTTGTGTTCCCACAGTCCATGTGGGCAGCACAGCCTTGGTTCCCGCACAGCCTGGATTAATGCTTTGGGGGTGCTTTGGGGGTGACATTTCTCTGCGGACCACCAAAATTTTCTCATGGACCACCTGTGGTCCCTGCCCCACTGGTTGGTGACAACTGCCCTAGACTATCTGCCCTACATAGCTAGATGTTGGGGGGAAATATTATAAAACCTGTGTCTGTCAATCTTGGCCGATTTAAGACATATAGACTTCAATTTCCAGAATTCCCAGCCAGCCCTACTTGGGAGTTGAAATCCAGGTTGGTATTTTGCAATATACAAATTCCTTGCATATATGTATAAAGTTGTTGGTTCCTTGCATAAATCCATACAAAATATGGAATAAATATAATTTTACTGAATATTTTTTGAGCAAAAAGAACCAAAGCAATACAAATATTACAAAGGAAACAAAAAACTAAGAAGGAATTGTGAATATGTGAGAAAGAAAAGGAATTCAGGAAGTTGAAGTCCATACATCTCAAAGTTGGCAAGATGCAGAAACAGAGTGGTGGCGGGGATGTAAGTTGCTGTTGAAACTGACCACGAGAGGGCCTCTGTGGTTCTCATGCAATCTAGTACCCTTTCTTCCTTGTAAAAAAAGCTTTGGAGTCCCAAAGGTGCTTTTTCAAGAGGCAACTGGACTTTCTGGTGTTTAGATGGTGGGGAATGCAAGGATTTGGAAAGGTCCAGTCAGAGTTGAAGAAGTTTCTTGGATGAGAAGCGAAATGTGTTCAAAGAAAAACCAAGAAAGTCTGGTTGCCTCTTGGAAAAAAAAAAGCACATTTGAGACAATCATGACCTGGATGACTGAGAAACTCCCTAGGCAAAAGGATGAGTGATTCTTCTTCTTGAATGTCTCAAGTGATGGCGCTCCCACAAGTTCCCAGGGCAAAGCTGTTCCATTGGTTGGTTGTTCTCACTGTCAGAAAGTTTCTCCTTATTTCCAGGTTAAATCTCTCCTTGTTCAGTTTCCATCCATTATTCCTTGTCTGACCTACAGGGGTTTGAGAAAATAGCTTGACCCCCACTCCTCTGTGGCAGCCCCTCAAATATTGGAAGACCGCTATCATCTCTCCTGGTCCTTCTCTTTACTAGACTAGCGAAGTCCAGTTCCTGCAACTGTTCATATGTTTTAGCCTCCAGTCCCCGAATCTTCCTGGTTGCTCTTCTCTGTACTTTTTCTAGAGTCTCAACATCTTTTTTATAGTGTGGTGACCAAACTGGATGCAGTACTCTAGGTGAGGTCTTACTCAGGCTTTAGAGACTGGTATTAGTACCTCCCTTGGTCTTGATTATATCCCTCTGTTAATACAATTTAGGATTGCATTAGCTTTCAAACTAGCATCCTTAAGACCAAAGGCCAGGCACTTTGAGTTTTATGAAATAGGAGCAATCAAGGCACCATTTCTCCTCCTTTTGCAAATACATTCCAGGGTATAAGTGGGGCAACTGGATGATTCTTTATTCTGGACAGTCACATGTGTGAAATGGTATCCTTCTTCTTCAACAGGGGGTTGGACTAGAAGACCTCCAAGGTCCCTTCCAGCTCTATTGTGACTGATTGATTATACCTTTCATTAACGCATCTTTATGAAGCAGCCTAGACAATGTTAAAGTGAAGCTTCAGTTGCATGTCATTCTTTCCAGTCTTTTTTTCCCTCATCAGAAACGTGCATTATTCCCATCTCATTTAATAGGCAGTTCAGCTTATATCATTCCTGTGTGATAGATTCCAGGGTTTTCTTGTAATCCAAAGGAAAATGTCTTTCATAGAAATCCAACCAGCAAATGGGGTGTAGAAACAGAACAGAAATGCAAAACAAGATTCCAAACAGATATTGGTTGCTGAAAACAACAAGGAGTGATAAAATGCTAGTCGCTTAAAAAGAGAAATGGTTGTTAGTTGCCCTGACAAATCCCACTTTCTAATGAAGGATTTTCCCCAGGCATCTAGTGCATCAGCTTGGCCAAACAACAGTGGAGTTTTAGAAAGCAAAAAGTAACAGCCATTAAGTGAACATTATGTCAAGCATGGAAAAATCAAAAGGGTGTCACACCAGTGTGACATGCACATTTATGGCAAACACCCTTTCAAGCATGTTTTATAAGCTACCCCCCCATCAGCATAAAATGATGGAGCAACCACCACTTCTGGAGGCAAGTTATTCCACTGATTAATTGATCTAAACGTCAGGAAATTTCTCCTTAGCTCTAGGTTGCTTCTCTCCTTGATTAATTTCCACCCACTGCTTCTTGTCCTGCCCTCAGGTGCTTTGGAGAAGAGCTTGACTCCCTCTTCTTTGTGGCAGCCCCTGAGATACTGGAACACTGCTATCATGTCTCCCTTAGTCCTTCTTTTCATTTGACCAGACATACCCAATTCCAGCAATTGTTCTTTATATTTTATTTTAGCCTCCAGTCCCCTTATCATCTTTGTTGCTCTTCTCTGCACTCTTTCGAGAGTCTCAACATCTTTTTTATAGTTTTTACATCAGTCTTCTTTTCTTTTTCCTTTGCATAATGAAACAGTGAGAGCAGCTTAATTCATACCTGCCAAACAAGTTGTTCAATCACTCCACGTGAAAATGATATCCATATTTTAACATTTTTTTTCAAGTTAAACTGTCTGCACCTGCAGCTGTACCATTTTTTAACATTACCAGACCATTTGTTTCATTGTTTTTTCCTTTCTTCTACACTAACTTTTGTAACATTGTTTCAGTTACAATCTTCAGTATATCCATTAAAATTGTTCTGCGTTTTTCTAGCTCTTTTAACAGGTCCTTGCTGTCTTGGACTATATTCCTGACCTATATTTTTATGCATATAAGTATTAACATACATTTTATCATTTCCTCACCTTCATTTTTGCAACAATAATGTTCTTATTTGCATTTGCCCACTCCACAGCTTACATTTCATCATCCTACTAAGCATCTATTTTGTACCTTCTATTAGAGCAACTCTCCACAAATTCCAGTCACACAATCCTTTTCATTTTGCAAGCACCTTCCAACAATCCCTTTCCTTACATCTGCTTGATTTACCCATGTATTTATATGTCAGCTTGATATGGCCTTCCTGATGGCTTACAATGAGAACATTTTCCAAATCTTTAAAAAAAAACAATCATGGATAAAACGTGCGAAGGACGTTGTTACATCCAGTATAACCAGTGTAAAGGCTCCCTATTACCAGGGCATCCACAGGCTTACTGGAAGAAAAAACAAACAAACACATGTTTTGACAGCTTTATGGAAGGCCATAATGGCTGAGGATAACATCAGCTGGAGAAGGACGATTGTTTGCCAAGGTGGAAAAGGCTGGCTTCTATCCGGTCGTGTCTCGTGTCGGATGGAAATCTGACAGATGGGACCCTTAGCATACCTGCCTCTCAGGTGAGGCGAGAGGGAAGCGATAGTCCTTCAGATAACCTTGGCTGCACAGAATCTCTTTCCATTGATCCTCTTGGGAGATAACCCTTCCTCTTTCTCCTCCTCCTCCTCCCCCCTCCTCCTCCGCTGTTTAATCCTTGCCTAGTAGAGGTAGCCCTCGATGTACAACAGTTCGTTTAGTGACTGTTCAAAATTACAACGCACCTTACAAGTGACCATTTTCCTTCTGACCATTTCCCCCACTTAATGATAGTTACAGCATCCCCCTGGTCACATGAACAAAATTCAGTTGCTTGGCAACTGACTTGTATTTATGAGCCGCGGTGGCGCAGTGGTGAGAGTGCAGTACTGCAGGCTACTTCTGCTGACCGCTGGCTGTGTGCAATTTGGCAGTTTGGGTCTCACCAGCTCAAGGTTGACCCAGATTGTTGGGGGGCGATAGGCTAACTCTGTAAAACCGCTTAGAGAGGGCTGCAGAGCACTGCAAAGCAGTATCTTTACGATTATATTGTTTTATTTAGTTTCCTAGTATGATTTTAGTTTAGTTTAGTTTATTGTTATTGTATTTTGTACAACGAAATCAAGCAACATCTTCTGTGCACATCATGACCATGAAAATAAACACAAGCCCACATCCTTCACACTCCACACATTGAACTGAAAACCCTGACACCACACCAGCACTGCACTATACAGTAGAATTCAACAGAATTGAATTTTGATTACTTATTTAGTATCCTATGATTTAAGTGTTGTATCTTATGATTCTTGAGGAGTGTATTTTTTACATACACTGAGAGCTTATGCACCAAAGACAAATTCCTTGTGTGTCCAATCCCACTTGGCCAACAAAGAAAGAATTCTAATTCTATTGCTATCACGGTTGCAGCATCCTCGGGTCATCTGATCACCTTTCACCTCGCTTGACCACTGACTTCTGACAGGCCAAGTCAACGGTTAAGCGAGACTCACTTAAACAACAAGTCGAGGACTTATGGCCATTTTTCACAGTTCAGAGTCACACAACCTTTGCAACGTTCCCCATGATCAGGTGAGCAAAATTCAGACGCTTGGCAACTGGCTCATACTTATGACTGGTGCTGTGTCCCAAGGTCATGGGATTCCCTTCTGACAAGCAAATTCAAAGGGGAAGGCAGATTCACTTAACAACTCAGTTGCTAACTAATCAAGTGCAGTGATTCACTTAGCAACGGTGGCAAGAAAGATCATAAAAATGGGGCAAAACTCACTTAGCAAATGCCTTGCTTAACAAAAAGAAATGTTGGGCTCCATTATGGTCGTAAGTAGAGGACGACCTGTACTTGTCAATGGACTAGCACATCCAGAAAGCATGGAGTGGTAGGTTAAGCATCTTTATAGGCATCCCTATTTGATTTTATGTACTCCTGTTTCTCATGACCGGGTGGGCAGTATGGCTGCACCTGAAGGCCAGACATGAATAATGAATGGAAACTGACCAAGGAGAGATTCAGCCTGGAAATAAGGAGAAACTTTCTGACAGTGAGAACAATCAACCGATGGAAGAGCTTTTCCTTTGGAAGTTGTGGGAGTGCCATCACTTGAGGATTTCAAGAAGAGATTGGACTGCCACTTGACAGAAATGGTGCAGGGTCTCCTGCTTGAGCAGGGGTTGGACTAGATGACCTCTAAGGTCCCTTCCAACTCTGATTATCTGTTATCTAGTCACTGTCACCTATTTAGCAACACCCCAGGGATTACGTGTGGCTTAAGTAAGGAATGCTACTGATGGCTATTGCTCCCCTTGTAATGTTCTCAGAATACACACACAAAAAAAAGAATATAGTTATCTGTGAATAAAGGTGGTGAGGGATGAATCTCTGACCTTTCCTCTTCCATCTGATTGGTGGTTTCAGAGGGTTTTCCTTCTGGTCTGCAGTTTTCAGAGTTCAGCCACAAGACAAGGAGAGATTAAATTTGGAAGTAAGGAGAAACTTTCTGACAGTGAGAGCAATCAGCCAAATGGAACAGCTTTGCCTTGGGAAGTTGTGGGAGCTTCATTGCTGGAAGCTTTCAAGAAGAGCCATTCAGAAATGGTGTAGGGTCTCCACCTTGGACCAGGGAGTGGGGTTGGACTACATGGCCTACGGGGTCCCTTCCTACGGTGAATCTATTCAATGAAAATTTAAAACCACAAGGCTTTTTGATGTGCACAAAGTAGCTTCTGATTGCCTGGGGAAAGGAGAAAGAGGAGGAGGAGGAGGAGGAAGAACAAGAAAGGGAAGGGGAGGGGGAGGACAGGGAGGGGGCAGGGGGAGAAGGAGGAGGGGGAGAGGGAAAGAGAGGAGGAGGAGGAGGAGAAGAAGGAGAAGCGCGAGTCACTCGCTTGAAGTCTTCACCCGCCCTTTTCCCTTCCCACGACCTGAGCTGCAGGTGCAGCGGGGATTCGGCCCCGCACGGAGCCCCGTGGGCCCTGCGCGACGGCCCCCTTCCCCGGCTTCGGCTTGGCACGCGGTCGTGCGGACGAGCCTTGGCGCCTTTTCGGCCCCGAGTGCGAATCCGCCGCGGCAAGGGCGGCGGCGGCCGGATGTCAGGACCTGCTGCCCACCCCGCCCTCCTCGCAGCTGCGGCGGCCGCCTCCCGTCCGCTCCCCTCACCCAGGGGGAGGAGGCCGCCGCCGCCGCGGAAGGCCTCGGCGCGGCGCCGGGAGGATCCCCTCTGCGAGGTGGCCGCCGCGGCCCCCCGACGCCCGGGCCCCTCCCCACGCGAGGGCGGGTGCCCGCCTCTCCCCCCCGCCCGGGCTCTGGGGCAGACGCGACGTGCCCTGCTTAACGACTGACTGACTGACTGACTGACTGAGCCTGGCCCGCCCTGTCCGCGGAGGCGGAGACAAGCCTGGCTGCGCCCAGGCAGGCAGGCAGGAGGCCCCGGGCTGCCCGCTTCTTCCCTCCGGAGCCACGGCTCGCTCGACTTGCCTTGCCCGCCGCCGCCGAAAGCCGCAAGCCGGGCGGCAGCTGAAGCAGCGGCGTTTTGTTGGTTTCCTCCCCGGGGAAGATCAGCCTCGGGCTGGCCCACGTCGGAGACGGAGGTCTGCGGGAAGATCTCAGGTGGGTTTTCACCGAAGAAGATGCCTCCTTGGGCAGGGAGGAAAGAGGCGCCCTTCAATTGGCTGCCCAGGCTTTGGACCCTGGCAGGGGTCGGGTTGTGTGAAGCTTGGAGAGGGCTGTTTTGCAAATAAAAATTAAAAAAAAAATTATTTTTTTTAAAAAAGAGTGGCTGGTTTGCCCCTTGCAAACATGACTCGGTGAAGATAAGGTATGAATAGCAAGTGGCTGAATTGACACCCCCCCCCCTCAAAAAAAAAAGATGAATCTTATTTTAACCAGGGTGACATTCTCAACCAGTCGCCGAAATTAACTGTTGTTATGCCCATTTTACATATTTGAATTGGAATCCATGGAAGTCAAGACTTCCGTATAAATAAGTACATTTGTGGGACGCAGGTTAAGAAACAGTAAATTAGGCAGGTTTTCCATTCCACGGGTGATGCGGCTGAGTCCAAGTTCACAGTGAGGCTTTAATCCCGCTTTGGATCCTCCTGACCTTCTTGCGTACGGATGGGTTGTGCCAACGTAAAGCCATCCCAGAAACAGTGGCTGCCACGGAGAGAGAAAATAACTTTTCCCAAGCTGGGCAGTCGGGCTTGGCAAGAACCCCAAATCATGCAGCTCTTGAGTTGCAAGGGGTTAAGCGTTGCAGGATTTCAGGCACCAATCGGGGATTCAGGACTCAGCTAGCTTGGTCTGAGCATCCCCATCCTCAGGCTGGGTTGGGATGGGATACTGACATTCAAGGTGAACTTGTGAGTGGGATGGAAAACTGAGGCCCTGCATGACTTAGGGGCCAGATATTGCAGGAGGAGATTGTTGGGAAATGAGATGTTTGGTTGCCTTGTAGGATGGTCTGACTTCTCTGGAATACCTCTTAGGTTTACAGTCTTCCTTGCAGATTCAGTTCTTGGCATTTCAGCAGTTAAATTGTTAAATAGCCTTAGCGGAGAAGGGAAAAACCCTCAGAGGCTTCTGTGAGCTCTCATCACCTGGAGTGAAAAATATTAGCTAAGGTGCATCAGGCAGTTTCCTTATGTAACTGTGTGTTTTCACTGCTGCAGGCAAAAGGCAGTGAAAAGAAGGCATTTTTTGAGATGCCGGCACAGAACAGAGAGAGATTCTCAAGGCTGTGAACGTTTATTTTTTTCTTCCTGCTCAGGATGACGCCACTAAAATTTTCCACATTGCTTATTAGAGGCTCAGGGTCTTGCTGCAACTGCTCTGTCAAAAGCCTCAGGTTTGGGGTTGTTGAGATGGGCCACTTCCATGTGTGGGCCCCCAACCAATGCTTGGCACAAAGAAGGGGGTTGAATGAAACACTCTCAGCATATGAAGGAGGAATGGTATATGCCCATGACTTCTTTTTCATGTTTACATCATGTGCCTCATGGATGACTGCACATGGTGCAGCCATGAACTATCGTACACTCACCCTTCCTTGCACGCACCTTCCTTCCTTCCTTCCTTCCTTCCTTCCTTCCTTCCTTCCTTCCTTCCTTCCTTCCTTCCTTCCTTCCTTCCTTCCTTCCTTCCTTCCTTCCTTCCTTCCTTCCTTCCTTCCTTCCTTTGCCTAATATTTTTCCATTTCCTGGCTTCGGATGGGCCTCTTACGCCTTCATTCCCACAATCACAAATGTTCCTATCCACAGGATGAAGCGGGAGCAGCCATGACCACGCTGGAGATTGAGTGACCTGCTGTCTGTCATCAAGGATGGATGCCTTGGGGTTGTTCCTTGTCTGGAGCCTGCTCTTTCCTGCCTTACTCCTGGCATTGTACCTCCCGACTCCAGAGAACTCTACCTGGCACTTGCCTCTGAATTCTGTCCCCAAGTCCCCTCAGTTGGAAGTCCCCTCCAAAGACTCTCCTCAAAGGGCCCTGCCAGTCCTTCCCCGCTCTGATGCCTCTGCCCATGAGTTCTCTAGTGGAGATGGGGAATTGAAGAATGAGAACAGGCAAGGTGCCAGTCCAGTGGGCCACCCTAGAGCTACAAAATCCAAGAGGAAGTTCAAGCTCCTTGCAAGGGGGGCGCCAGCTGGCTCTTCTGGTGGAAGTTTAGCTCCCCATTTGACTGAGGAGAGTCTCATTCTGCCAACCAAAGGCTTTTTCAATGTTCAGGGGGAGGTTGAGGATACTGGAGGTATAGTTTGGGAACGAAGTCCAAAACAGGGGAAGAAAAAGCTCCCTCATCCTTCTTCTAGCATATCAAAGAGAAACATGTCCACTTCTGTGGCGGCCCCTCTTCCCACTTCATCCAGACTAGAGGCCTCAGAATTACTTGTCTCCCAGGAGGGATCCTTGCCCAATCTCCACCAAGCAGGGTTCAAACATGGCCTCCCAGCAACTACCTTAAGCCCCAAGCCTACTGTGTCCACCATTCCTTTGGCAACATTCCCTGTTAACAGGTCTCTTTTCAAATGGGAGGTAGTGGAAGATGCCGAACCCAAGGCCGGTGCTTCAAGGGGATGGTTGGAAAGCAGTGTGCCGGAGCAGGAACTGCTGGGCCGGAATCTAACCACAGTAAAATATTTGGCTTCTTACAAGAGTAGACAGGTCTACAGTGGCCTCCTTGGCCAGGAAGAGCTTTCTACATCTCCTCTCAGACTTGTGGTTCAGGCAGCTGGAGATGCTCAGAATCTCCCTGGGCAAGACAGGGCCATACCACCAGTGACCTCCACCTCTCAGGAAGGAATAGTTACCCCACTGATGGGGAAGGGCCTTAGACAAAGTCCAGCAAGCTCCAGTCTGCCTATTTCAGATGACCACTTCCCTGTCCCTTTCACCCCTTCCCTGTCAGGGGTGACCACCCAAGAATCAAATCCTCATATAAGAAGCACTCATTGGAATCTGATCATTGATACCACCCAGCAGCCAGGACTTTGGGACATGGCTGGAATGGAAACCACCATCTTTCAAGGCAGCTCTGCTACCTCAGGTAGGTTTAGATTTGCCACTGGTTTGTTTGTTTTTGCTGTACTTAAAGGGATCTTCTGCCCATGGAAAGCTCTCACCCAGTCCCACACACCTGCCCTGGGAATAGGAGGAGGATGGAGCAGGAGATAGATAGATAGATAGATAGATAGATAGATAGATAGATAGATAGATAGATAGATAGATAGATAGATAGATAGATAGATAGATAGAATGAATACTTCATTGGTCAAGTGTGATTGGACACAAGGAATGTGTCTTGGTGTAAATACTCTCAGTATACATAAAAGAAAAGATACATTCGTTAAGAATTAAGAATCATAACGTACAACACTTAATGATAGTCATAGGGTGCAGTCAACAATCTCTAAGAGAAGAGACACACCAAATGCCGTGAGGAGCAGGGAGCTGGCCCGATGATAGGGAAGCAAAAAAAAGTTGGGAGTTCAGGAGAAAACCTGGTTAAGGATGCTTCGGAGGGCACAAATTAAAGAGGAGAATCATGATACAAGTAGTCCTCAACTTACAACCATTATTTTAGCAATTGTTCAAAGTTACATTGGCAGCGATCCTCACAAAAAGCATCCCATTGGTCCTGTGATCAAAATTCAGCCGCTTGGCAATTAGCATGCAATTTACTATGGTGGCAGCTTCCTGGGGTCACATGATTGCCATTTGCAACTAACTCCCAACTAACTTCTGACAAGTGAAGTCAATGGGGGAAGCTGTATTTGCTTAATTGTTCTGTGATTCATGTAACAATTGCAGCGATTTGCTTAACAACCCTGGGAAAAAAAAATAAGAATATTGGGCACAATTCACTTAACAACTGCCTTGCTTAGCAATGGAAATTTGGATCCTAGTTGTTGTTTGTAAATCGAGGACTACCTGTAATATAAATGCATCTTTCACTTCCAAGAATAGCAACCCAGCAGCCAGATTATAAACAATCATAATTGGCAGGGAAAGGATTAACCAACTTAGAAGGCGCTGTCAGGAGCCTGGATGCACCTTTTCTGACTAACAAACTGTATTAAAATGTAGAAGCTGAGCTGAGCTCACCAAAGCTTTTAATTAAATTTGTTTATGTCAGAAAAGGTGCTATCAGATTCATTCTAACCTACAAGGTAAATACCTCTCTATAAGCTTCTTTACTGGTTACAGAATGCTAGAGATAATTATTAGTTTTATAAAATAAACATTTTGGACCTTGTTAGCCCAGAGTACTGAATACCATTCCACTTTACTATCTGTTTGAATCCTCCTCCTCTTTCAATAAACAGCTCTTTCCTCCTTGGTGATGTTTGGGCATTACCAGAAACATGATCATCCTTATCGTGATCATAAGTAACAATCTCCAATAACAACACAGCCAGATGGGGAGCCTAAAAACAAAATGCCAGCCTGATTTTTCACACCCACCCACCAGTTTTTCATAAGAGGAACAGTTAACTAAGGAACCCCCTTCAGAGGCCAGAAAAAAGGCTGGAAAAATACATTCAGCAGTAGCCAGAGATGAAATTCAGAAAATAAAATGGAGCTCAGAGAAGTGAGGAGGGTCCAGCTGGTTAACATCCAAACAAGACCCACGTTTTTTTGTTGTTGTTGAAGATCACATCGATTTCAAGTGTCATTCTTTGTTACTTGATTTGGTATGAGAACAACACCGCCAACTGGTGTGATGGTTAATAAATATTTAATACATCTGGAAGGGAGGGGTATGTATAGTGAAGTTGCATTCAACTTGACCCTGCATATAATATGTGTACAGCTGGCAGGTTGGCATGATTAAGTAACTCCTTTCATCAGAATGCCAACATATTTGGTTGCGATGAAAGAAACATGGGATGGGCAGGCAGATGGAAGAGCTGGTAGGAATATTTCAAGGGTGGGGTTTTTTTGGAGCTGATGATGGATTTACAGGAGGGGGAGGTGATCTGTAAACTTGTATAAGGTAGCTTAATGTGATAATTAACCTGATCATGGGTTGCATTTGTTATTGCAAAGCAGTTAGTTGATCTTGAGAAACCTAAGTAGGATAAGCTGGTTTGTACTAGGCTGGGAAGTTTTTAAAAAACCCAACTCCTGCCTTTGGTGTGATGTTTCAAAGAGCTGCTAGAAGAATCTCATTCATCCTCTTCCTCTGTTTGGAATGACCTTCCTTGAGACCAGAACTTCTGAGAGGAACTAGGGCAGAAGAAGGAGGTCAAAGGGGGAGAGATCTCTTGTGGAGCAGAAGCAGATGGAAAGGCTAAAGGAAGACTCAGGTTTGAGGTGCAATGCCAAGGAAGCCAATTATTTAATAATTTAAAGTCAGGAGTGATGGGAAGGATACCAGCAAGCTTTTCCATCATGGGAGGTCAAACTAACTTGGGGGAGATTTTTGCACTTTGGCTCCTTTTGCTGTTCTCCCTCCGCCAAGACAACATTGTAGGCCAACCTTTGAGACTGTCAGTTTTTGGTTCCACTCAAGGCCTTTTCTTTTTTTTTTTTTCAGGGACTGGAGAAATGCCTGATATNTTTTTTCAGGGACTGGAGAAATGCCTGATATTGCAGAGCCCCAACGAGTCAGGGGAGCTGTGAACCCCAAAGTCTCTCTCACATATTTTGGCTCCTCTGCCCCTGGACAGAGCCCTTCCAAATTGCAGGATGATGCAGGAATCAAGCATTCAGGTGAGTAAGAACACCATGCGATTTTCTAACGTGGAGAGAACCTGGCTAGATTAGACCAAAGTCTACCTAGGTCAGCATCTTGTTTCCCACAATGACCAAGTTCATACACAGTGTGTGTAAGGGAGTGTGTGTCTATGTGTGTGACTAGAATCTCCTTGTTCAGACTCAATCCCATGGAAATAGAGATCAGCTGAAACACGCAGTTGCATGGAATTCCTGTCAACAGCCACGGTTCATTTTAAGATGTAGGACTACCATGGCTGAATACCAGAGTAGGCTTTGAGAACTGGGTTCAGCTCTGCATCCAGTTGTGATTTTCACTGGGGGTCTTTGTCACTCATTATTTCTTAATCCAGTGTATTTAAAAAGCTTGTTGAATGAGTGAAAAGAACGAACCTTATATCAATCAGAACAGAGCTGGAAGGGGACCATTTCAGACAAGTGACTGTCCAGTCTCTTCTTAAACACCCCCTTCCCCGTGATGAAGCACCCACCACTTCTGAAGGCAAGCTTTTCCACTGGTTAATTGTTCTGTTTCTCCTTAATTCCAGGTTGCTTCTCACTGATTAATTTCTATCCATTGTTTTTTTGGTTTGACCTCTGGTGCTTTGGAAAATAGGTTGACCCTCTCCTCTTTGTGGCAACCTCTCAGATACTGGAATATTGCTATCATGTCCTCCCTCGTTCTTCTTTTCTCTAGACTAGCCAAACCCAAATCCTGCAACCGTTCATCATATGTTTTTGTCCCAAGGCCTTTAAGCATCCTAGTTGCTCTTTTTCCAAAGTCTCAACATCTTTTTTATAATGTGGGGATCAAAACTGGATGCAGTATTCCAGGTTTGGCCTTATTAAGGTTTTATAACCAGAATTATTGACATGATTATGTAATATATAATATACTAGAGGAGATAAAAATAGTAAGAGCTGATCTTTTAAATATATTTATGTATATTTGTGTATTAAATACAAATTCCAGATTGAGTACCCGTATTAGTTTTTTCTTGGAAGTACAGTATATGAGGCAAACAATACCAAGCACTAGATTCATTCTCAATTATTTCTTCCTTCTTCTCTGTGCTCTTTGGAAATTGCATCCATGGTCTTCTGTCACTCTTAAATTTTGGATTAGAAATGAAGAGCAATGTCATGGCTTTCTGTATGCTGAAAGGTGCCATTTACCCTGTCAATGCCCTAAATAATCCATTTTAATAATAGAGTGGAAATGCTATTGAAGGAGCTGAATCGCATTATCACTGGAGCAGAGTTCCAAAGCAATTGTTAAGCTTGCTGTGGTGGGAATTTGCTGAATTGGCTGATATTTTGATGTTGATGATGATGAATGCTGCATGAGTTATTCTGCCTCTGCAAAAACAGGAGGAGAGATTTTGAGTTGGAGAGATACTGTGTTGTGCATCAGAATGGCTACAGGCCTCAGATGAATGCTTCCATTGCCCCTCAGTGAGATGCTCCGATTTCTCAGTGGGTGGTTGAATTCATATCCCACTGCTGATGGAGTTCAGTAAACCAGGATTTGATCTGTAGTGACTTTGTATGCAGAGCATCTGGTACATTGTTGCTGGCAGGGCTTGATTCCAGACAGGAGCATCAAAGCAACCCTCACTTCTGGGCTGTTTCTGGTCGCCCCATGAAGCTAAAACTGGGGAGGAATCAGAGTGGACTTTAGATTTTGCATTAAGTACCACATTTATTCTGCAATAAATCAAATTCATACGATTTGGGTGATATATGAAATTAGAGCCGATCCCTGATATCTCTGTTTAAAAAGGTGTCTGATTGGAGATAATTTATTGTTTAGTAAATAAATGTGTCACTGCTGCTGCCATGCTGCCGGGGGGAGAAATATTTATTTTTTTATTTTTATTTATTTGGATTTGTCAATTGCTTACAAGATAATAGGTATAAGTATATGCATAGTTATGTATACATGAAATGGGTACATATAAGAATAATAAAAGAAACAATAGGACAGGGACAGTAGGCACGTTGGTGCACTTATGCACGCTCCCTACAGACCTCTTAGGAAAGGGGTCAATAGTAGACAGTCTAAGGTTAAAGTTTTTGGGGTTTGGGGAAGAAACCACAGTCAGGTAGGGTATTCCAGA
>BHFT01060879.1:0-34205 GCA_004320025.1 Laticauda laticaudata
TCCTCTCCGGAGATGAGACCAATCACGGTCGTGTCATCTGCAAACTTTATGATGGTGTTTGTTGCATGGCTTGGTGACCAGTCAAAGGTGTACAAGGCATATAGCATGGGGCTCAAGACACAACCCTGTGGGGAACCAGTACTGAGTGTAATAGTGGAAGAAAGTGGGGGCCAAGTCTAACAGACTATGGTCTATTTGTCAAAAAGTTCTTCATCCAGGAGTACGTGGGGGTGAGGACCTGCAGATTATACAGTTTGATAACTAGTATATCTGGGATGATAGTGTTAAACACAGAGCTGTTTATGTAGACTGAAAGCATTTACACCAAGACAAATTCCTTGTGTGTCCAATCATACTTGGCCAATAAAGAATTATATTCTGTTCTATTAAAGAAAAGCAATGAAGATAGCAAAGGATCTAGAAATTAGTCTGTGAGTAAGGATTGAAGAAAGTTCTTTCCCAAGGTATGTTAGGTTTGAGAAATGATTATTAAGGAAAAACTTAATTTTACTTTTTAAGCACCTACAAATCTCATAAATAGAGATGCAGATATGTTCTCTGTCTTTTCAAACCACAGGCTGTGGAATAATCAGTTTAAATTACAGGTGGATACAAAATAGAAAGATATGAAAAAAAATCTCAAAAATAAGAACAGTCTAACAGGAATACCAATTACCTAAATGGGTGGATGTATTCAGGCATAGATTACAAACCCATCTCTCTGGGCCACTTTAATTTTTTTTTTTTTTTAAATTGAGCAGAGGTTGGCTCTATGGCAATCATAGGTTCTTTCCAACTCTATGATTCTGTGGTCCTGAAAGGAAGGCATTTTCTGGCTGTTACCTCCTATTGTATGACCCAACAAGTCAACTGAAGAACTTTTTTCTATTACAAACTTCCCTTACAGATAGTTGCTTATTACCAGCTGTGATTTTTAGCGTCAGTCTAAATCAGTTGAATATAATTTCCATCTACTCTAGTTTTGCATCTTAATTATGCCTGAATTTGGAGGCAAACCAGTCAGGCAAAAACATTTCATTATATGTTAATGAGACTGAAAGCCATTCAAGAACATATCACCTTATTTATCTTTTCCAAATTATTTGCCATTATACTGTAACTACCTACATTTTAATTAAATTATCAATACATTTGCTATTAAAATAGAACTCTTAATAAGATTTTGATTTTTGAATATGTATTTTGCATTTTGCAGTGTTTTTGTTGTTTCTTGTTATGGCTTATATTATCTTCTTTCTATTTTAATTTTTTATCATTTAATTTTTTTATCCAGTAATTTTTGAAATCACTGGATATAACCTACTGACAATTGAAGAATGACAGCAGGCTAAACAGGACTGAATGAACGGATGGATGATTAATAAATGAATAAATAAGTAATTCAATTCACAATTCACAATCAGAAATTCACATAGGATTCATAATTTTTTTCAGATTCCTTATATAAGTAAGCAAAGTATATACATATCTGTCATATCTCATGATCAAAACTATATTTTCAAGAATTCAGTTACATCATTAGCTCAAACTATGAAGCACTGCCTATTTGCTTCAGTATCAAAATATTTCAGATTTTTAAAACGTTTTTGCTGTTCTTGATTTTCATCCAGTTGAGTTTGACTCTTGCTCATTTTTTATGGGCACTAATGCTTCCTGACTCCTACACTTAGTAATCAGAGCAGATCATTCTCTGCCTATGACTAAATAGCAGCTAGTCACACTCAAATCAAGCATAGACCCTGCTCTGTGTTGTGCCAGCTGCATATGTTATGTTTAAATAAAAGATGGCATATGGCACAATATTGGCCCCTTCTGCTCTGCCATGTTCCCTTAACACAGAATCTGGCTAATTTCAGAGATTTAGTGCCAAGGAAAAGGGAGATGAGCTAGGTTTTTTGTTTCATTGGAGCAAAATGATTGTTGAGCTCTTCAGTGACTAATACAGTGATGTCCCAGGGAACCATTTCTGACACAGTTTTCCAATCTCAATTTCCTAGAGATGGAGTATGACCTTTAGCAGAAAGTCATATGCCATGGAATTTGAAGGACACCTGTTCTCCATGGTTTCTACCCATCTGGTAAGATCAGGCAGAGTTGGATTAGTGAGCAATGAGGAATATTGGTGACCATATAGCCTTTCTACATGCCTATGGAGATCTAAGTCAGTGCTATCTCAAATGTTGCAAGATGAGAGAAAGTTAATAATCTATGTTGATTCCTTTTGTTTTTAAAGGTTGCTTGACATGACTAAATTTTGAATCTCCTGGTCAAAATCAACACATTAGCTGTGTAGAGTTGTCTAAATAGAAAAAGTTATTAGGATGATTCATGTGAAATTTAACTGCCAAAACTCAATATTACAGGGTTGCAATTCCAATTTGTATCATGGCATTTGTAACTGCATTATACTATCAATAGTTATTAGGAGGAAATGTTAATTCTATATCATAATTCCTCTCATCTAATATTTAATTATTACTTGAAGCAATACCTCAGAAGTAAGAGTCACAAGTGTGATACAGAGAAGCAATATGCCCTTTTTTGTATAGTAATTCAAGGATAGGGAGGTATTGAGTCACTGTATGAAAGCATCAATCTGGTCCAGTGGTGGGATTCAAAAATGTTTACTACTAGTTCTGTGGGTGTAATAAAGTAGTAAACAAAAATGTTTACTACTAGCTTGGTAGGCGTGGCATGGCTTGGTGGGTGTGGCAGGGAAAGAAACTGTAAATCTCCCTTCCCATCCCACTCCAGGGGAAGGATACTGCAAAATCCCCATTCCTTCCTCACTCCTGGGGGAAGGTTATGGCAAAGTTCCCATTCCCTTCCCACTCTAATAACCTGCTTTCCAATTCCATTCTCCTGTGCAGGGCAACAAAAGAAAACCCAGCCGATCAGCTGGGACTCGGGAGGCAGAGAATAGATGGGGGCCCAGTCAGAGGTGGTAATTGCCAGTTGTCCAAACTACTCAATATTTCCGCTACCAGTTCTCCAGAACTGGTCAGAACCTGCTGAATAACACCTCTGATCTGGTCATTAAATCAAGATTTTAACTGCATCATATAAACTTAGTTTCTTTTTGAGGAATGTTTTAAAGGACATACTGAATGAATGGGGGGGGGGGAGAATTGCGACTGAACTACAACTCCCATTATGCCACACCATCACTCATAGTGCTAAAATTCAAAGACAACAGGCTTCCCATCTGTGCTCCAAAGTATTAAAGAGAAAAAAATGTATAGAGAATTATCAGTGAGAAAAGTTTCTGTATAAAATGAATTCTCAGAATGCTTATAAAGGAAATATAAATAAATAAAATACACTACCTGGATATGACTCATTCCTAAATCAGACATCTATGAAAGCCTTACAGCCAAAGAGCACACTTGATTTATCCAGATTATCCCTGGAGGAAATTATTTTTCTCAAGCGTTATCACACTTCAATAAATACAAAAGGAAACCTGTTTCTCTTATAAAATTTCACCACTTTGCAAATTTACTTCCCTTATATCTTCCTCAAAACTTACTTAGCTAAGACTATTAGATGAGAGGTTATCAAGGACAAATATTAATTCAGCCAGTGATAGTACTATTAACTATCACTATGAACCAGCATTTGTGATGGACAACTAATTTAAAAATAGACCATTTCACATTTGTGAGGCATATCTTTATCATTTTCAAAAGTGGTAGAAAAAGATGGACTCTGATGATACCGAATGTTGGTTTTTAAAATTAAAATTTCTTGAAATTGAAGGTCAGAAGAGATAAAAGTATGTATCAGCACTGAGGAAAGGAGAAGGGAGAGAAGGGGAGGAAAGGAGAGGATAAAAGTGGCTATCTAAATCAGCACTTCCTAATATTTTCTGTTATTTAGAAATGCATTTGATCACTTGATTCCCAGTGAAATTTCAGATGATATTGTTGAGTTACTCATTTATAAGCTCACTTCTTTAAAAAAAATCAGCTAATAAAACCCTTGTCTCAAATTATATCACTTCAGATTACAAGAAGCATGACCAAATGCACCTGTAAACAACAAAAATGCCTTGGATATACAAGGAAAACCCCTAGTCAAACAGGGCTTCATATCAGGATAAAGGCCATAGTATATATATCCTCATTAACAGGAGATGAATTTGGGGGGAGCAAATTGGAGCCCATTTACTTCTGCAGGGAGAGAAGCAGCCTTTTCTTCCCTATATTTTGAATAGGACAAAACACCATTTCCTAAATTATCTGAGAAGGGATGTTAAGTTTTGACTTAAATCAGATGCCTGGACAGAACTCATATAAAACAGCTGCGGAATGGAACTGACAAGATAATCTTATAGATCATGATGCGTGATGTCTCATTAAATTTGTTGTTGTTTCAGCCTCTCCTCCTCCTCCCTCTGAAACTGTAGTAATGCTGTCCACTATTCCGTGTTAAATTTGACCAAGGGAAAATTATTGATTTATTGTTCAATTTTTCCACTATTGCCTTAACATACTGCAATGTTTCATAACCTTGATACTTTGGGATGTGTGGGTTTCAACTCTCAGAATTCCCCAGCTAGTAAGCTGAAGTGCCTTACATCTTACTGATGGAAGTTATGGTGCAAGCTATAGTAGTAACGTGTAGTAATGAGTGGTAATGTGTGCAACTAAATAGTGCCAGGATCATTTGACGTACAATATAGCAATAGCACTTAAATACCACTTCATGTTTTTTAGCCATCTCTAAGTGGTTTACAGAATCAGCATATTGCCCCCAACAATCTGGATTCTCATTTTACCAGCCTCAGAAGGCTGGAAGGCTGAGTCAACCTTGTGCGGGTGAGTATCGAACTGCCAAACTGCTGGCAGTCAGCAGAAGTAGCTTGCAGAATTGCATTCTAACCACTTTGCCACCACGACTCTTATTCTATCTAACTATTCTAAAGAGTAAGCTTATCCTGGACAAAACTAATCAAAAATTTTTTTTTCTGTTCTATAGGATTTATAACTCCCTGATTGCATAACCTCCAGTATACTGAGTCTCTGTGTGTGCATTACTCTTTTCATTCTCTTAGGATCAGGGAGCCTCTAGGATCCTTATTAGAACAATTATAAAGCTACTATAATAACAAGCATAGTAGCCATGACTGTTTAATTGGAAAGGGAAAACAACCTGCTTCAAGGGATTGTTTAAACATCTTTAAGAGTATGGCTCAATTCTTTATTAGGTAGAAAATGGCTTTGATAGAGTTTGCTTCATTTTTTTTCCTGGATTTTTTATATTGCAAAACTGGTTCCATCGATTTTAAAGATTTCATCAACTTCTTATTAGGATGTTGAACATATTATCTTTCTTCAGAACTGATTCTTTACCAAGTAGTGAAATAAACAGTATCCTGAAATATTGTAATGCAGTCAGTAGGAAGCCATACCATGTACATTTCTGATATCTGATTTACTCATCTCAGTCTTTCTGATATGCAAGTTTCTTCACAAACTATTTGAAAAAAATGTTTGAATATGAACCATTTTATGCATGCCCACAAAAATATTTATTGTTTATTTACTGTGTTTATACACAACCACATTCCACAAGGACTTGTGGAGTGTAGAATGAAAAACAACAGTAAGGCTGAAACAACAATTCTTAAAATTGTCAATATCTTTCATAATTTGAATTAACTTTAATAAATGAAACAGTGACAAATTTTGACTAAATATATTTCTGAAGAATTCAAGTTTTAAAGACCAAGAATGATGAAGCTTGGTGAAACATTATACTATAACTAGTACTACGCTAAGAAATAAGATGTTTATGCTCAATCCTAGATCTTACAATAGGAAGCAATCTTCACCATTCCAAAGGCTGTATTGTTACATTGTTTTATATAGTCCAGGATATGATTATTGTATTTTCAATGTATAAATAGTAAAGTACCTAGAGTCTGTCTTTGAGGCGATACCATACCATCAAATAATCATAGCTGCCTATCCCAGATCCTTGGGAAGAATTTGATGGGTTAATAAAAATGTCAAATCCAGTCTAAACATCTGGCTGACCAACCATAATAAAACTATTCAATTTGCATGTCACCAGCTCTCAGCACTTCTGGGAAGTTAAATAAATATGAGTACATACTGTATTAAAAACAACAGCAATTATCTAGTTACTGAAGTGGTCTTAAAAATGCCCTTTTGTCTAAATAATGGTTCCTGAATATCTTTGTCAAGATCATATTTACTCCCTACACCAGTGGTGGCTAACCTTTTTCACCACGCTCCCTGCGCATGTGCATGTGACTCCCCTCCGTGCATGCCACACATCTCTGTGCATGCGCACGTAACCCCTCCTGCATGCCATGCATCTCTGCGCATGCATGCACAATCCCTCCTTGCCACACATGTGACCCCAGCACATGCACGTTAGATATCCAACATTCAGCTGTTGGACGGTGGTGCACATGCACCACCACATGCTCAATGGGGCTCTTCCGGACAACCTCTCATGTGCCAGCAGAAGTGGCTCTGCATGCCACTGCTGGAACACATGCCATAGGTTAGCCATCACAGCCCTACACTATATAAGAAGTACAAATCAAACAATTCAAAATTGGTTGTCAAAACTTTGAGTCCCTTCCATTATACAATGTTATCTTGTTGGACCCAGGAGTCATACCTTCTCTGAATCCCAGGGGTGGGATTCAATTTTTTTAACAACCAGTTCTGTGGGTGTGGATTGGTTGGTGGGCGTGGCTTGGTGATAATGTGACTAGCTAGGTGTGACCAACTCAATACCACTCACATCAAGTGACACATCTCGTCACCTGGCCTCTCGTGCCTGTGGCAATGCTGCAATAATCATAAGTGTGAAAAATGGTCATAAGTCACTTTTTTCAGTGCCATTGTAATTTCGAATGGTCACTCCACACAAGCGAAGTACCAGCAAAGGAGGGGAAAAAAACTCCAGAGATGTTCCTGAGACAGGAAGTCTAGTCCTGCCAAGAATGTANAGAATGTAATAAGGGTTAACAGAGAGGCAGTTTCTGTAAGCAACACCAGAATGTTTCTTTCCTGCCTTCCTTACAGAATTAGGCCAGTAATTTCTTCAAACAACCGGTTCTCCGAACTGCTTAGAATGTTAACAACCATTTCTAGTGAATAGGTGTGAACTGGTAGAATCCCACCCCTGACCTACCCTATAAAATACATCTAAAGAACTAGATGGCCCCAGCTATAATATTATCATGCCCCTGGTGGAGACTGACTCTGAGGAAGAGGAGGAACAGCTAACAGGGAGTGGAAGTGTGGCTCCAGAGGTGGTGGAGGAGGCTGGGGAAGGGCAGAGGCCGGCTGAGCATTCAGAGGATGTAAATCATTTATTAACGGTTTAGATTTTGTTATATTTGTGTTACACTCTGGGTCATCATAAATATAGTCTTTCACAAAGCATTAAAGACCTGGCTGTTCTACTAGGCATTTAGGCAAGAAGTTTAACCAAGCTCCGTGGTTAATGTTGATTTATTGTTGATTGGAACTGCCGTTTGTGACCTCAGACAATTATGATTTGGATTGTATATCACCCAGAGCTACTGCCATGGGATGGATAACCAGGTAAATCATTTCAATAAATAAATAAAATAAAAATATTGAGTTCTGATTAGAAAGATACATCATATTATTTGTTCAAAATACCATTATTCTGCAAAAATAGGAAGTTCATTTATATCAAATTAGATTATTAATATAACTCACAATTGATTAGGTACTAGGGAACAACTTTCAAGAGGTTTTACCTATAGTTTCCATCAGTGGTGGGATTCAACAAAATTTACTACTGGTTCTGTGGGTGTGGCTTGGTGGGCATGGCAGGGGGAAGGATTCTGTGAAATCTTCATTCTCACCCCACTCCAGGGAAAGAATATTGTAAAATCCCCATTGTCTCCCTACCCCACTAACCTGCTTTCCAGCTCTGTTCTCCTGTGAAGGGCAACAAAGATCCAGTTGGGACTCAGGAGGCAGAGAATAGATGGGGACAGGGCCAGTCAGAGGTGGTATTCCAAACTACTCAAAATTTCCGCTACTGGTTCTCTGAACTACTCAAAATTTCCACTACTGGTTCTCCAGAACTGGTCAGAACCTGCTGAATACCACCTCCGGTTTCCATAATCCTCTATTATTAGGAAGGCTTAATCTACAATGCCAGGCAGCTTTTGTCCAGATTTCAAATTAGACAGTATGACAATTTCCATATTACATCAATGGTTTATAGTCCTCTCAAGATCAATGAAGGCTCCAAATTTTGTAAATTTTTTGAATACTCTAAGTTTTCTGAAAAAAAATTAGTTGGGTTTATCTCTTTCTTTCTTTTTTTTAATAACTCAAATGCAAGTTTGGTAACAGGTCCAATAATCAACAATGATATAGTAGGAAATGTCATATCCTGAACTGTAATTGAATGCATCCAACTTTGAATCAACAATTTCATTCAATATTTGGAATGTTGAATGAAAATTCAACATTCAAATTTGGAAAGTATTCTGTTCAGAAATTCAATTAAATGAGCTTCAAGTTTAATCTCCAAACTGAATTTTGGCACAGCTTTACAAAATAAATGAGATACTGCATTGTTCATAACATCCATCAATTGACATCCATCAAGATATACTTTTCTTTTTTTACAAAAAAAGGCTAACAAAAAGTTTATAGTGCCACTGAAACAGAATCTTAATATCCATTTTTTCATTGCTATTACTCAGTGCCAACAGTTCCAGCCTAGCCTACCAATAAGGTGACTTCCTGCATCTATCAGTTGAGGGCTCTTCTAATGCAAAAGTCTTTAGGGAAAAGACTTCTCTTTCCCTTTCCAGCAGCCTCTGTGATATTCTGCCTGCTCACTTGCTGTTTTACTCAATAATTTATCCTACTCCCATGATCATCGAGATATAAGGAGGGGCCTGATTTAACTTACTGCCTGCTTTGAGCCAATCAGGCAGTCAAGATGCAGTAAGGATGCAGGATGACAGTGTACATGGCTAGTGTGCAGCCTGCAAATGTGAAAGAGAAGCAGAGACGTGCAGATTACAAAAGAAGAAACAGATGCAGAGGCAGTACATTGGCAGGCTGGAAGGTAAGGCTGAGGGTGGTTGTCTCAAGGATGAAACAGAACAATGCAGTCAAGTGCATGAGAATCATTTTAGTCAAAGAATGGTTTTTCCATTACGGGGCTTGAGGGGTGGGGGGGGGAGAGGGATAGGTGGATGCCTCATGCATGCAGCTGACATGTAAATTTATACTGCCTTTGTGTCTTTGTCTGCCTACTTCTGTTCTAAATTGTGAGAAGATAAAGAAGTTGTTATGCCCACCACTGTTTTCACTGTGTTATATATTTCATGTTATCTATAAAATTAAAAATAAGAACAATGGACAATCAAACCCACCTTAAGGCTAATAGAATGAACAACTAGAGTTGTTTTTAAGAAAATACAAATTATTAAAGTCCAACTGTGCATTTTTTTTTAAATATTTGTTACCATTTCTACCCCCAAATTACGAAACAGGCCTTTCTTTGAAGTAAGACTGTATAAACTGAGGGATTTTGTGGACTAAATTAAGAAAAGGAAGAAAATGAGGAGGGCAGGAGACTTGGACTGGCAGATGAAGCTGCAGGTCGTATTTTACCTCGTTCCAACTGCATTTTTTCAGAAGTCAGTCTATTTGCTCTCAGTGGGGTTAGTAGCATAATCCTATGGATTATACTCTTTAGTGTTTTCAGCAGAGTTAGTCTCAAAGTGTGGTTCCTTCCTCCCAAGCAAGTGATCTGTGCTTAATTTTGCACCTTTATAGTAGAAATTAACCTGGTGAAACAAAACTAACACTTGTTCTTATAGAGATTATCTCCCATGATTTACACAAATTCTAGACAGGAACCCCACTGATGCAAAATGAAGTCTGTGTCATCTTCATGACCAACTAGGGCATTGCAAGAACCTAATCTACTTGAATATGAGTAAAATTTAAACTTGTGAGAACCTGACAGCTCCACAGATATCATACAAGAAGCACACAGAGTGAATAAAATGAATAAAACCTTGTTGTAAGTTTTTCTCTTTTTTTCCTTTTCTTGTTTTAATGTCAGGCAGTATATCTCTAAGGATGACTCCCTGGCATACGGTATATGTCTGACATTGTGGGAACTGGGAAGCATCATCAGGGTGCAATGGACTCTGACATGATAAGTGCATAAGCTGTATGGGTGTTTCAAAACCCATGGAAAGCATGGGAGCATGTATAAAGTGGTGCTTTTTGAATCTTTAAAGAAATTAAGTCTGTTCCCAAATGCAGTGTTGCTACTTCAGAAACTGCTGTCGCTTTTGTCATAGTGCTCTGTATGTTCTGTTATATATGCTCTATTATAACTATTTTAAGGATTTTCAGCACCCTAGTAAATAGATCACAACATGAGCAGAAGAAAAGAATAAAGGGGAATTATTTCACAACACTACAATTCAGGATTATCTAACAAATTCATGAACAAGAGGAATGTGAGCTAAAAGAAAGTACTAGTTGCTTAACAATTGGAATTCATTGTTGCATGATGTGGAAATAGCCATTTGTTTAGAAGGCTGTTAAAAAAAAACTTTTGGTCTATTATCATAGCCTTAGGAAAGCCACACCTGGAATACTGCATCCAGTTTTGGTCACATCGTTACAAAAAAGGCAAAACTTTGGAAAAAGTGCAAAGAAGAGAAACTAAGATGATTAAAGGCTTGGAGACTAAAACTTATAAAAACAGATGCAGGATTTGGGCTTGTCTAGTCTAGTCTAGAGAAAAGAAAGACTGGAGGGACATGATAGCAGTATTCCATATTTGAGAAGCTGCCACAAAGAGGAGGGAGTCAATTTATTTTCCAAAGCTTCAGAGGGCTGCATAAGAAACAATGGATGGAAATTAATCAAGGAGAGAAACAACCTGGAATTAAGGGGAAACTTCCTAACAGTGAGAACAATTAACTTGTGGAACAGCTTGCCTTCAGAAGTTATGAGAGCTTCATCACTGGAGGTTTTTAAGAAGAGATTGGACAGTCACTTGTTTGAAATGATATAGGATCTCCTGCTTGAGTAAGGACTTGGACTAGAAGATCTCTGAGGTCCCTTCCAATTCTATTTCGATTGATATCCCAAAGGTGCTTTTTAAAAGAAAGCTGGACTTTCTTTCCTTTCCTTGAAGATGCTTCTCATCTAAGAACCATTTTCACCAAAAAGGAAAAAAAGATAGCCCAGTTGCCTTTTGCAAAGTACCCTTGGGACAACCATGACCTGTACGAGCTAGAATTTCTATCGACATTTTCGTCTATCAGTGATTAATCATGATAGCCAAAATAAAATGTCCCATGATCCTGTGTATTTTTGCATTAGAGAATGGTAAATATTAGCCCAACTGAGATCAAACTACAATGTAGCTTTAACAAAAAATTCAATCACAATAGCTCAATATTTAAGATTGATAATATTAATATTTCATAAATATATGATATACATACAATTTTTCTTTCTGGTCCACATTTACAACACAAAGTCAAAAAGCTTTTTTGACATTTTGTAGGTCCCAGCATTTTTCTGTTTTTGCTATAATCTCAGAGTTTAAGACTGATTCAAGACTATAATATTGAAGATTTTTTTTTCAAATTTTACAATGCAACATTTCATTTAAAAAGGAAAAAGTATGCATTGTAGAGAAGTATATGCAGAAATGTGTATAATGATATTTTATAACATGCACATTGCATTTTGTTCAACAAGAACACTTGTATAAAGGTATGTTTATTTGAAAAACTGCATAGAAAATGGATCTATTATGAGACAAGTATGCACAGTTTGTGTAAACATAAAAAAAACTGAAACAGGCATGAATATGGGTTGAACTGAAATTAAACATGGAAAAAATAGAAGTGGAATAAACCAAAACTGACAGATCCTGTTAGGTAGGAGGAATTAGCCAGGGAACTGTCCATAATAAGCATTTCTGCAGTAGGATGCACAGTGTCATCTAGAATATAATAGATATTTAGCGGAGTGATTGTAATTTCACAACTGTTCATGGAGTTTATCTTAAATTGTTGTCTGCATTCCACCTATATATGTTCTTTGTTTTGACAACTGCTCACTATTGTACAGGTATTTGTGTTCGCATTACTCATTAGTAACCACACAGGTGGCCACTGATCACCAAATGTTTTTTCCCTGTATTTCTCAGCCTTGGAAAACTTTAAGATTATGTGGACTTCAACGTCCAGAATTCCCCAGGCAGCTGGGAGCTGAAGTCCACATATTTTAAACTTACTAAGGTTAAGAAACACTGCTCTGGAAAGATTAAAAAGTTCCTTCCAAATTTATATTTGGGACCAAGTAAATTGCATCAAATTAAACTTAAGTAAATAATGAAAGTGAGTCAGATTGTCAGGAAAGCTGAAAGATTTTGTCACACTGTACTTGATTTTTCAAAATACATCTTGAAAACATCAAGGTTAATCAAAATCTTCCAAGTCCAGCCCAAGTTGAACCCAATATTAGCAACTCTAAGTTCAATCCAATATTTATTTTCTGTGATAAAATTTGGGTGTAATGTGTGTCAGATGGTATCAAAGATAGTCACTCACTCAGCATGTAAAGATAGATTCGCTTACGATCAGAATTAGTAGCATGGTTCCCAGAGTGAAAACTTAACTTTAATTCAAGTGAGTTCAATCTATCAAGCAACAGCAACAAACTTTCAGTTTGTTAGAGAAAGGTGAACACCAGCACACTTTCCAAAAATAATGTCAAAAATGCAACAGTTATATCAACACTATCAACACAATCTTTAGCTGCCTAAAGTTAATAATGGGGTCGACTCGGTAGAATAGTGGAAGATTCAGTGAATCATCTCCATGTATAATATCATTCCATGGTGTGTGAAAGATGTCCTAGCAATTTACAAACTTCCCTGCCTCCCTCATATATTTCTAGTGGCAAACTTGTGTATGTCTTAGTTATAACATCTCTGTTATGCATTACCTAAAACTACCAGGAATCTCATAAAAATAGCATTTTATAAACCTTGTGTGTTCAGGAGAGAATTTAGCTTTCTACTCTTCTTCAAAATGTGTATTTATTGTAAACTCGGTTTCTTACTGCTCAAGTAAAAGTAATCAATCTGAAAGGAAAGACAAAGCATCTTGATTTGGTATTATATAGCTCAAGAATCATTCCTTCCTCTGTAATGAATAGGGGCCAGGACAACCTAGGCATTGTGCCTTGGCAAACAGAAATCAGTGCTAAGTGCTTTGTGCAATCAGATTCAATAACATGGGGGAGAAAGTGTGAATGACTAACAGTGGGATTTATTTCTGGTAGTTGCTGTCTTATGTATCATGTAATCATTCTAAGTGGTAATTCAGCAGAACTTGTGTTTCAAAATAAACTTTCTCCAACTTGGCAACCTCCAGATATATTGGGACTATAACTTGTAGAATTCCCACAACCAATTGGCTGGGAAATTTATGAGTCACAGAATAGAAAAAGCTGTTCAAAATATTTATGTCAACTCAAGTAATATAAAGCTTGTGGGATTTCACACAGGATATAAATTTCATTGAACATGGGAAAAAATACTATACAAACTTTGTACTAACTTACAATTTAGGATTTGTAGTGGATGGGTTTTGGATTTTCTAGTTAACCTACGATTGAAGAATCTATAGCCTTGACACGGCTATAGAGTCAAGGGAAGTAATAGGAAGAAATATAACCAAGTTAGTATTGCAATGTATCTTTAATTGCTTCTTTCAATTGTTCTGTCATGCCCCAAATCCCAATGAAGTGTTTTACTGTTGGTGGAAAATATGCAGATAGGATTAAAGAATATGGTATTGTAACATCTGCAGTCCAAGGGATGTTAAAGCAGGAGACCGAAACTAGGAAGCAATTTCCCCATCTCTCTTATAAGTGTTGGCATAATTTTACATCCTACTTGCAAAAATATAAAGAAAAGTTGTTGTGAGGTAACAAAAGTTGTTATCTGACCACTGTATGATGGAAAGAGAGGAACTTTAACTTTATCCAACAAGATTCTTATTTGTTCTTATATTGGCATCTCTGACAGCCTTGTGATTTGAACAGGATAAAATAATTGGAAGGCACCTTGGAGGTCTTCTAGTCCAACCCAATGCTCAAGCAGGAGATCCTGTCCTATACCATTTTAGATAAATAGTTGTCCAGTCCTTTCTTAAAAGCTTCCATTGTTGGAGCACCCACAATTTCTGAAGACAAGCTGTTCCACTGATTGATTGTTCTCACTGTCAGGAAATTTCTTCTTAATTCTAGATTGCTTCTCTCTTTGTTCAATTTCTATCCATTGCTTCTTGTCTTACATTCTGAGCTTTGGGCAGTAAGTTGACCCTCTCTTCTCTGTGATACCCTTAAAATATGGGAACACTGATATCATATTTCTTCTGCTTTTCTCTTAGTTGGTTTGTTATTTTTTAACAGATTATTTTTAAAGTCTTTAAGTCTGTTGTTACTTATTGTTTCATCTATTATTTTATATTATATTCACATTCAAAAGATTATTGTTTAGAATATGCTAAATGGGGTAAAATAAACAACTCATAAGAAATAGAAAAACTACACAAACACATAGACTGAAATCTGAAAAATATTTGAATTAAAATAGGTTGGGTATTAATAAATTCTGCTGCAACCTTCCATATTCTCTCATACATGAGAGTAAATCCAGCTGAGCATATTAGAGCTTATTTCTCCTCTGTAAACAAGAAGAGATTTGTGCATATTTGTAAAAACAATAATGTAAACGCATTGCATATTTTTTCCACATAATTTTTATGCGCCCCTATGTAAACATTTAAATAATATTGAAATGCTGCTTCTGCATCACTTCCATTAACCAGGAAGAGATTTGCATTAAAAAGGAACATCAAATAGGTTTAAGCAAGCAATTAGAGAAATAATTTCTCAGTTCTTGAATTCCACAATGATATCATCTGTAGAACAGAGATGCTATTTCAGGAATGAAATGAAATTATGTTTGTTCAAGGAATTAGTATGATGTATGTTCTTCTAATATGTACTTCAGTTTCCACTTTTCACCAACCTTTGTCATCTTCATTTTACTGTTTAGATTAAAAACTTCTTGGAAAGAATTGTTATCTTCCTATATAAATCAGTATATGAGTAATAGTAGTACATAAAGGAGTAGGAACCAAATTATTTTTGCGATACCAATTAATGTGATTTCTCTGATGTCATTATTTTAAATATGGTTAAACTATGTATTTTAATGTCCAATGATTTTTGAATTTCTGCTTTGCTTTTTTCATTCAGGAATGCTTGCAGAGAATTAAAAAAAAACTTAAAATGGCGGGTGCAATTCCACAATTAAAGCCATACTCCTTTTTAATATGCATTTACTACCCATAAAAGGGGGTGGGACTTCCACTGCACACAATTTCACCTACCAACTTTATTCCCTTGAGGAAACCTCCTCTGCTCATCTCTTGCATTTTAGAAATTTTCTCCTCAAAAACATGCTTCTTCCATCATTTTTATTTTTGTATCATACAAAATCTGTTAAAAAGAGAAAACTGAAATAATAATACAGAATTATACATAATTCTTTGGTTATGGTAGGAATGTTAGAATGTTAAACTTCACAAATCAGGAATGTCTCCAAAAATAATTTTAACCCATTAGATCAATTATATTAAACCATGTTTCATTTTTTTATAGTTGACAGAAGTGAACACTATTTGTAGAAGTCATGGTCACAACATTCACTGTATTGTGCATAAAGGTTATCATATAATTGATGTAAGGATTATGTCCTTGTTAGAGAGTCAAAACATGATGCTGTTCTTCTACATATCAGTCTCAGTATGAACAATGAGTTGAATCGAATCAAAATAGGCTGTTATATTATCACTAAAATTGCATTGCTACTTTCTCTTGGAAAAATTTATCAAAGATAAACTGATGAAGAATTCAGCAGCAATTGTAACTTGGTCATGAGATAAGGAATTTATTACTGGCTGGCTGCATCCATTGTTAGGATGTACCTCTTCCCTGGCATAAGCATTATGAGTAAAACAGGCACGTTGCCAATGGTCCCTAGGAAACAATATTATAACCAACCTACTTGTGTTCATGAAATCCAAGGTCATTATCCCTATTAATTGCTGAACTGAAGCTTTAACTAAATGTTGCTCTAGGCTGCAGTGACATCAAATCTGTAGTTACAAGTAGTATACAAAGCTGTACTAATTATGGTGTCTACTTAGGAATTAGGAATTATGTAATTGCTTGTAAAATATGTGGTTTAGCTACTCTACACATGCTCAAGCTCACAAAAACTTAATGCCTTTCAAGAAAAAGCAGAAAAGGTGCTGCTGAATTTTTATTTTATTTCTTATTACCATATACTAACATGGTTCTTCTCCTACAACCTATAATACCTCTGTTTGCCAGTGTTTTTTAGCTTGGGCAGTTTTAAGAAGTATGAACCAACTCCCCAAATTCCTTAGTAGATATGCTAGCTGGGGAATTCTGGGAACTGCTCTATGCTTTCTCAAGCCAGCTCAATCAATGTTATAGGAAATCTAAGTACTCTTTTGAATGTGAATGGTTCCAAACTTCAGAGAGATTATTTTAGCATTCAGCATTGTTTCCTTTTCCCCCTTTAACCGTTTGGGGCCATATTTAAAGCCCAAGAGTATGATGTCCTTATATATCCTAAAGCAATGACAAAAATAGTGCTATCAGGCAAGCATGTGGGCATAATTCAGTCAAGGAAGGTAGGTGGGAAGATTAATTTCACTTAAAGAAGAGAAAGGAAAGAGTATTGTTTAAAGTTACAGATTGTGGGATGTTATAATTTTGAATATTATCAACTCTAGGTGTATTCCACTTCCTTGAAATATACATATTGAGAATGCAAATGATGAGGTAATATAGTTTTATCCCAAATGTAAAACCTACTGCATTTATTGAATGGAGCCGTTTCCGTTTTTATAGTTAATATACAAGAGCAATGACCATAACAGTTATTTCACAGTAGTGAAATTCACAATTTTACCATCCTCTCATGGTTTCTATCTGTGGTTACATTGTTCAGTGTGTATGAAAATACCTCCAGCAAGGGTGTCTGTAACTTTTACTCACATAAGATCTGGTTTTTTATCTATCCTAAGGGATACATAAATTGCCAAATCAAGGGGACAGCACCATTCATTCATCAACAGCAATTAATGTCTTCATATCCCACTCTTATATATTCATCCATAATTTTGTTTCCCTCCCTCCCAGTGATTCTTAACAGATCACCCAGAGAATCAACACCTCTTTTCCCCCAATCTACAAATAATCAGTTTGCAAATTTCTTGTGTCTCATTGTGGGAAAAAGCCATTTTAAACAGTAGTGAGAGAAGGAAGGCAGATAGAAACCTACTTTCCTAACTTACTGAGGACAAGGGGCAATAGAATAGAAAAAGTCAGGGACTTCTTTCCAATTCCTTCCTTGCCAACTTTGAGACTGTAACTTTAGGATCCTACCTTCTGATTTTGTTGTCTACCACACAGGCAGAAGCTGCAGACTCTTTCATTTTGCCTCTCCTCTTGCGAGATTGTAGGTGAATACAGTAAGGCTGATTTCATACAAATAAACTTTTTTTCCCCCCTGCAATGTACCTCTTAGGGCAGGGGTGTCAAACTCATGGCTTGTGGCACACATTTCCTGGCCATGCCCACACCTGGTTTAGCGAAGGGCAAAAACGTCATGATACATCACATGACAACATGAGTTTGATACCCCTGTCTTAGGGTATCTTAGCTCAGGATTTCTAGATATCTGCTGAAGTCTACTGATTTCCCAATGATATTAGCAGCTGGAGGTCAGCAATCTGTCCCCCATTTATTCAGCCAACCAGCTGATCAGGTTAGAGATAGAAAACTGGCAGAGTACATTTATTTACCTTGTTTATTGCTGAAGCTTCTGCCTTTTAACTCTTCTATCACTAAATCATTATTTTTATATAGCTTAAGAATTAATTCTGTAACAAAGAATACAAAGCTACATAAAAACACAGCTCCATCCTGATATATTTTGCCATTTTTCACCTATCTGAAGAAAAAGCAATGACTCTGTAATCATGCTGCTTTCTATCCTGGTCTTAATTCTCCAACCATCATAGGAGGGTTTCTAATAGATATTTTTCCATTCTCTCTCTTTTGCAAATTTAAGAGAAAAAAACTCAATGAGCAAATACAAACAGTTTTACTATCTATGGTAATAACAGGAAAAAATGTACATCTTGTAATAGCCCATAGCTGGCAAATAATTTTAGGCGGCCCCCAATGCATACTTCCTCATAGTTCCTATTTGGGGTGGCAGAAAGCCCTGTTTCCCACTCCGCAGAACTGCGTCTTGGCTTGCGCTCCCCATCTATTTCTGTCCCCAGAGTCGGATCTGTCCAACTGCTGCCCTTGTCTGTATACTGGTGTCCTCTGATATCTTGAATAATAACCCAGGACTCAGGATTGCTCCAGTTGAACCAGTAGAACAGGGGTCCCCAAACTTGGCAACTTGAAGACTTGTGAACTTCAACTCCCAGAACTGTTAACTGCCATAGCAAGTTCCTACAGTTTTCTTGGCAAAATTTTAGAAGTGGTTTGGTATGACTTGGAAAGATTGAGAGAATGATTAGCCTAAGGTCACCCAGCTGGTCTTGTGCCTAAGGCAGGATTGGAACTCATGGTTTCTTGGTTTCTAGCCCTGTGTCTTAACCATAACGAACCAGCTCTCTTAGACACCTTATCCTGATTGTATTTATTGGAATCATCCATTTACAAGGAACCCACATATGATGTGCCTCCTAAATGCAGCAGGGATGATGCTGGTAACTTGGGTTGCATATACTACCATATGCATTATCAATAAATGCTAAATAGTTGTCTGTCTTCTATTTTGATTAGTTGCTGTACTTAGCTGTATTGCCCACTATTACATGAAATGATAACAATCCAACTCATGAACCAGTAAAAAGTCAGTATGTATTGATTTGGTATGGTCAGTTCTTTTATTTCAAGGATAGAAAATCTCATTGGGCTTTTTCTTCAGAGTTGATTCAATGATGGCATGTAGAGTAGCAATAAAAAATAATAGATAAAAAAAGATGTGAAAGGGATGATGAAATATTCAAAAAAATAAAGCCCAAACTTTGTGAACCCTTCTTCCTCTTCTCTAGTTTTGTCTATCTCTACTACTTTGCTTCGCAAAATATGAACAAATTTCAGATTTAGTAGCTGGTCTAAAGCGATCTGCTTTTGTATTTATCATATAGGTAGAACCAAAGTCCTTGCCAATAGCTAAACTCACAATGTTTTGGCCAGTTCAACTTTTCTATAAATACAATTTCATATTATGTAGTTATATAATTTGTTTTTGCATTTACATAGCTCATTGCATGTCTAATCTATTGATAATGTTATACAATAAACTTTCATTCCTTGTCATACTATTTAATTACTTAGACAGAAGAAAATAATTTGCCATTCAATATTAAATTGTAGGAAGGAACAAATATTGTCCATTGTGCAGCTGAACTTTTGCTTTCATCTACAATGGAACTGTAAATCCAAATAGAAAAAAAAAAGAAATGGATAGGGTCCAGGAGCACAGCAATATAACTTGAAAAACATTTACTAAGATTAAAAAGGAAGAAAGCACCATAATCAAAAAGGTTAGAAAATATAGATCCTGCCAGCACATCTCTCTTTTTCATTTATGAGCTATCTGGATTGCTCTGTAGAATGCAACATTTTTATTACCATTGTCTCACGAATAGTCAGAGGTATATCCAGGTCAGTGGTTCATTTAAGTCATAGACATAAACTTTTGCAGCTTTTCTTTGGACAATCACAAATCAAGCACCATTTTGCAGAAAGTAATTATTACTTTTTAAACTGGCCATCAATAATTCTGAAAATACCTAGTCAGCTATCGCCTAAGTGTAAAATGTTTCTAAAAATAAGAAAGTTTTGATGAGCATCACTACTCCTGTTTCGTCTTCGTCAATCCCTAGAAAAGTTTTCCCGTTATCTGTCAATCTCTCTTGGAGATTACAAAATCTTGCATTTCAGCCTTGAAGTCCAGCTCTAGCTAAATCTGGCAAGGTTGGGACTAAGAAGCTTAGAGTACCTGTAGTAGTATAATCATTAACAAGCTCAGCGGTTAAAGACACTAAGCTTGTATGCTGGAAAGCTGACAGCCCAAGTTTGACACCCAAGCATAGTGTGATGGGTGAGCTCTCACCCTTGCCCCAGCTCCTACCCACTTGAAAGTTCAAAAGCATGCAGTAGATAAATAGGTATCAGTTTGGTGGGAAGGTAACAGCATTCCATGTACCTCTGTGTATATGTCATGGGGCCTCTGTCCTGGCCCCATGACCGCAGAAATGTCTTCAGACAATGCTGGCTCCCTTGGCTAAGAAATGGAGATGAGCACCACTTCCTAGAATTGGACACAACTGGACAAGAGAAACCTTTACCTTTAACCAAAGCAAGGTGAACCATATCAGGACCAGTAGAAAGTATTGATAGCTGAGAAACTGCATTTCATTCTGTACCTAGCGTTTGCCTGAGAAGATTCGGAATACAGTAGGAATAGTGGCAAGAAGAAAAAATAGTTTTTTGAAGGAAAAAGGATAGAATCTTGCAAAGAAGATATATCTTTGAGAATAAGAGAGGTCAGGTGTAGAGAAGAAAACAAAGCATGGCATTGCACATTGTTCTGTATATAGAATAGTAGACTCCTAATACAGGATTCTGATTGGCTAAAAAACCTAAATGGGGATTGGGTTCAATCGGGACCATCACGAATGCGCTCTGCGGCAAAACTAAATACCTGTCATTGGCTACAAGCCGGCAGGCAAATCCCTATAAAAGGCTGCGCCAGCTTGAGCCAAGTTCCATTTTCAACTGCTGTAAATAAAAAGACTTTGTTGTGGAATCGGTCTACTCGCGTTGGTTTCTGGACGGAACACTGGCGACGAGGATGGGATCGTCCTAAACACAAGACTGAGCACGTGGCGACAAAAACTAGACGAAGACAATGGCTAGAAATATGCGCCGCCCGCACCCCTTCAATCCCAATGAAGAGGATTGGGAATCCTAACGTAGACCGTTTCCGATGTATTTGGAAAGTAACGAGATGGAAGAGATCTCAACCAGCGTAAGAGGACTGTTTTCTTGACCACTGCAGGCCCACAATCTTCAAAATGGCCAGGCTTTGGCGAAGCCTGAGATGTGAAACAATTGACTTGGCCAGAGCTCCAAAAAATACTAAAGGCTCACTACGCACCGGGGTGTCAAACCTTATATCAAGCGGCACGAATTTACCGAAGAGACCAGAGAAGGCGAGACACTCGCTGATTTTGTGGCAGCCTCCGCACAAATAGGGGGCGCGTGTGATTTCTAAATTTAGATGAAGCGATGCGGGATCAAGTTAATACTGGGTTAAGAGACTCTAATGCAGAGCAAGGTCTAAATAACCCAATATAACCATAGCCGAAGCCATCGCAGAGACCACGCACTGAAGCCCGCGAAAAAATCGGTGGTCAAAATGAAACAGATGAACCGAACACGACGAAACGAGCCTGGCAAAAGAAAAAACAATTTCCACCCCACTCACCACGAGGATTTTGACAAGAGTCCAGAATCAGGGGGAAGACGAACAAAGTCCACCACCTATACGCAACAGAAAGGGCACAAAAAAAGGAATTGGCGGAATACGGGCTGCCGGAGGAAACCATCCTCCGGCCTCCGATTGCCGATGTTTCCTCGCAATTTGCGTCTCTGCAAGAAGAAGAGGCGATATCAGCAATCAAATGTCACGCGGAAAAAAAATACAGACCCAACAGAGCAGCAACTCCCCCACCACGCTGAGCCACAAACTGAGAGAAAGTGACAGCGGGAACAGCGAGCCACCTAACCGAGGGCACATCAAGACTTTCACTATCGGAAGCGCTCAGACAGACAGGAAGAAAGTAAAAATATGTAAAAATAGAAGGACCCTTGCGAAATGGTCTTTCTCTATCAATGCTACAGGGACACCATCAACAACTGGTCCAGATATCAATCAAAGACTCCAGAGACAAAAATTAACCTGAAGGACTACCAGGAAACCAAATTCCTGTAGTAGGCATAGGACATTTCCGAGTCACCTACAAACAACATGTCGAAGTACTCCCATTGTCATAGTGACCGAGACCAACCAAGCCTCCTGGGCATCGAATGGTTCGCACCATTGGGCATCGGGATGACCGGAGTAGACGGGGTGGCCGCAACTGACTGGAAGAAAACTGATCCAAGCGTTCCAGGATGTTTCGACGGCTCCCTAGGCAAGGTATCGGGGACCCCATTTCTTTTAGTCTAGACCCCAAGTAGCACCTAGAAGACTAAAGGCCAGGCGAGTTCCTTTTGCTCTGAAAACAAAATCAGAGGAACACTAAATAAATTTATAGACCAAGGCGGTTTAGAACCTTTTGACCATGCTAAGTGGGAAACGCTGAATCTAACACCAATTAACCAGACGGGTCAGTTCGAATTGTGGTGACTACAAGGCTACCCGAACACACATTGCAACAAAGCGCATACTGGTGCCAGTCGTACAATACTTATTACATTCTCTTGGGAGGAAAGTTTTCACTAAACTAGATCTAGCACAAGCTTACCAACAGCTCCCAGTAGACCCATTAACGGCTGAAGCACAAACTATAGTGACCCACAAAGGGGCATTCAAGATGCAACAGACTCAATTTGAGTGAGTGTAGCCCTAGCGGTTTTCCAGAGCCTCATGGACGCCTATTGAATGGTATAAAGGGGTCGTACCATACTTCAACGATGTCCTAAATTTCGGCCAAAGATGCGACCCACTAAAAAAAGACCAACAAGATGTGTACTAACGAAATCAGAGAATCTGGCCTAAAAGTAAAAAAAGAAAAATGCTGTTTAATGACTGATGCGCTCGAATTCCTGGGCTACTTAATAGACAGAGGGGTATACACCCTACTGACCAAAAAAGTCAAAGCTATTAAAGATGCACCAGAACCAAGGAACAAACGACTGATTCGCGTGTGTTATTTCATAGATAATAAACTTATTTATAACGTGTTCCTACCCACAAAAGCGACAATAGTGGAACCATTACACCGATTACTGGATAAAAAACAATTGGACTTCTGGTTTAGAGAAAAGAAGCCTTCCAAAAAAAAAAAATTATTAACATCAAACACATTCTTATCCAGTTAGTAACACACTTCCATTGACGTGACCTGCGACGCCTCACCGTTTGGAAGTCGGTGCCATCCTGAGCCACCAATTGCCAGATGGGAGAGATGCACTCATCGCATATACTTCAAAGACTCGTCTAAACCGAGCGTAATTTAGTCATTGGACAGAGAAGCCAAGGCAATCGTCTCTGGAGTGAAACGCTTCCACAAATATACTATTAGGAAGAACATTTTTGATAGTAACGGACCATAACCACTACTGGGAATTTTGGCGGGAAATAAGCCGACACCAAACATTTGTCCCGCGAATGACTAGATGGTCAGAATTCCTAGCAGCCTACTCTTAATACTCGACACATCGCCCTGGGAAACAAATTTTCCATGCAGACACGTTGAGCAGAGCACCATTACCGAATATAGAGGAAGACCTGGCACCGACGTGACCACCTGCAGATAGAGACATGCCCCGATCTACCCATATCGCAATGATGTCGCCAGAGGCCCTGCAAGGGACCCAGTTTACTGGCCGGTGTACTGAATGGTAGGTAAAGGCTGGCCAGGAAAATCAAAAACTGATAATTAACCTTTCCGGCCAGACAAACTGAACTCTTGTTTAAAAGGTTGTTTGTTGTGGGTGATCGGGTAATTATCCCTTCCAAATTACAAACTAAGGTACTGGTATACTACATGAAGGCCACCCGGAATTGTTAAATGAAAAGCCTTGCTGAAGCTATGTCTGGTGGCTGGGTATAGACAGGGACATCAAATACTGGGTAAATATTTGCAACAAATGCCAAAGAACCAGACCTTCCCCACCAAAAGCACCCCATTAGGACTGGGAAACCCCACGAGGCCCCTGGTCACGAATTCCACTTGACTTTGCGGGTCCTACTAAGGGCATACTTTCCTAATTGTCATAGATGCATACTCAAATTGGCTGGAGGTTAAAATATATGCCATCTACGACAACTGAAACCGTTATTAAAACAACTTGACAAACTCTTCGCAACCATGGCCTGCCGGATGTCCTAGTGTCCGACAACGGGCCACATTAACGAGTATCCAATTCAAACAATACCTAGCCTCCCTAGTATTAGACATGCCCTAACCGCGCAGCCCACCCGGCTGCAAACGGTAGGGCAGAGAATGGTCAGGTTTACCAAAGAAAGGTTAGAAAAAATGGACATTGGGGATGTCCAAGTAAAATAAATCGCCTACTCACCCTCCAGCATATTACACCGGGTACTATAAACAACAAAAAGCCCGGCGGAATTACTAATGGGAAGAAAACTGAGGTCGCAATTAGACAGATTGCACCCAAACTATACGCCAGAACCCCCCCCCCAACTCCTCCACCCATTTCAGGACATTTGAAATAGGTGACCTAGTCTATGCAAGAAATTTTACCAGGGACCCATTATGGCTTCCAGGTACAATAACACAATTACAGGCCCGTCCTACCGACTACCATAGACAACGCAGAAATGAAGCGGCACATAGACCAGCTTTGGTCCCGAAACATAGAAAGAAGTACAAACACACAACCACAATATTAAAAATGATGAAAATCAAACCAAAGAGGGGGGGGAATTGAGAAAGTAATAAAGAACCATTTAAATTACACAGAATTGATAACAAACAAAAAGAGCAAAAAAGAGACTTACAGTTAGAAGAAAATTGCGAGAAGAGTCCACTCGAAGGGGCCGCCAGGCCAGCTTGACCTGCCCGGAGAAAACAGAGGGAGCGGCAAAACCGCCAGCCTGAGAAACTCAGGCGGCAGTAAAATGGCTGACTCCCTTTCAGGCGTTCCATGGAGAAGGACCAGAGAGACAGCAACCCATCCGAACAGGTCGAAAGTCTTCAGCAGAAATGAACTACGCAAGTCCAGTCGAGTCAAAAGAAGCCCCACCTACCTGCGCGACTACGTCACCCGTAGGACTAAACCAAGAGGGGGGGTGTTCTGTATTAGAATAGTAGATCCTAATACAGGATTCTGTTGGCTAAAAAACCTAATGGGGATTGTTCAATAGGAACCAATCCACGAAGCTGCTCAAAAGGTGGCAAAACTAAATACCTGTCATTGGCTACAAGCCGGCAGGCAATCCCTATAAAAGGCTGCCGCAGCTTGACGCAATGTTCCGTGTTTCTCAACTGCTGTAAATAATAAAGACTTTGTTGTTGGAACCCGGTCTACCTCGCGTTTTTCCGGACGGAACACATCATGTTCTCTTTCATTAGAAGAGTCCATTTTGATTGTGATATGAATGTAAATGGAACAAGGGCAGGTAAAAGGAAGAAAAAATATTGTTGACTTGATCTGTCACTCAGCTTCAACCTATGGCTGTGGATTTTCTTGCACAAGGAGTTCTTTATACCTACCGATTTTCCAAGAAGATAACAAATGTGAAAAACAGATCCACTTGCCAGGAATCTTTAGGAGGTGGGAATTGGGATGAAGATCTTAGTTATCTTTTTAGTCTGATATGTATAAATGCATGTGCATTAGTAATGCAGCATTAAGAAAGTCAGTGGATGGCATTGTCCCGAAAGTAAGACCTGGTGCCTTTTTATGGCAAAAAAAATAATAATAAGACAGAGTCTTATTTTCGGGAAAACATGGTATACTCGAACATTTTTTGTTGAAGTTCTATTATATTCAATTTTTTAAATTCTCCCTGTAAATGGAAAACTACTATAGCATAAAAGAAGCCAGAGAAGATCCTTCTCTTGGGGAAAAAAAAACATTACTTGTTGAATAAAGCAGTGAAGTCTACTCTCTCTTCGTCTGGATTCTACCATACTGTTCTGCTGCATAAGTAGACCAGGCCATATAACACAAGACAAAAACATAGTTTATTACAAACTTTGAAGTTTGTAAAGTGGGTGAATAGAAGCTAAATGTTGTAATTTTAAACACTCTTATTCAGAATTTGCATTATTGGAAAGGGAAAGATAATGTTAACTTGTGCATCCATTTTAAATTTTGTAATTGAGACATGCCTGGGAGACTGGGTGAGTTAGTGGAGGGACATAGTAGTAGACAAGATTTGAGATTTCAGCGTGGCATAAAAAAACAGGTTTCTATGTACAATTGAAAACATTAAATAATTTCTCCAAGGATTTGCTATGAAATATTGCCTGACTTAACCCCAGCAATGTTAATAATTCAGCCAATAATGAAATTGTATTTGTACTCCCCTTGGGCTCCTTTCTATTTTATGCATTAAAATTCCTTTATTGCTTCAAAATAAAAGCCCCTAAGAGATTTGAAATTGTGGCCTATTTTGTTGTTTGTTTTTCATTTTGCTTTCTGAGAATTTCAGTTTAGAAAATTGATTCACAGGAGACTAAAGGAGGGGGCAGTAGGGGGGGAACCCTGATGACTTTTAAAAATATTTGTAGCAGTAATAACAGTAATAATTCTCCATTTATGATCAAACAATCTGAGGACAGGGAAGAAGAAAAGAGTATGGTAGCTTTTTAAAAATGGTAAGCAAGCAGTGAATATAATAGAGGAGAATATAAACAACAGCTGTTTTGGGACTCTACTTAGAAAACATATAGTGATAGAATGATATTTATCTGGAATAATTCAAATTCCAAATAAATATCTATCCACTGTTGATGATAGCTTGCATGTTTGGCCTATAAAACAGTTGCCACTGCAGGAATAGAAATTGTAAATAAGCAAAACTATGATCCATTTATTATAAAAGTTAATGTATAATGGAGTCAATTGCTCTGTATAAGCATTTTCCCAAAAACCTTCAAATCTTTTGTCCTCAAAAGCTGGTCTGACCAAAAAATTTTAATTACTTCAAAATGTCTGGCATTCTGTCACATCATTGCCTGAATTCTGGTTGTCTTGCAGTAGGTAACACTTTACAAAAAATACAGGGAAAAAATCCCTCTGTTAGGAACTAAAACAGATTTCAAATCCACTCTTATGAATAAGATCACAAGGGAAGAATGGACACTATTTCTAATGTACTTTTCATGAAGAAATTGTTTTTATCAATTTCTGAGGCATGTTGGATAGCTCCAAGAAAGAAAATATTGTTCTCGCTTACTTGTCCACTGCCATAAAGACAGCAGTATATTGATTGTGTGTTGGGGAATGGTTGTTTATTAGAAATAGATTTGTAATGTAACACATGGACAGTTTGCTCATGGGAAAGCAGTACTGTAGGAGTTTAGTCAGAGAGTGTAACTGAGCGAGTGAAGTTGAGACAAGGCCTTTCCCATCATTGCTGCCTCCAGACAGGTTGGATTAGCAATTGTTTATAGGAATTGAGATTCAGAACATCTGGAAGAAATTAGATGGGGAAATATGAATAAAGAATAGAGTTGCTGGTTGTGGACAGTGTATACATTTAACAACAGGAAAAAAATAGAATACAGACTTAATTGATTGAGAGTTATTATGTAAGATGTTGCTTAATACAATAAGTGAAACAAATCTCTCACTCTTTCAAAAAGCAGTGTAAATCAGAGAATGCTGTTTCCTCTGGTTGGAGAAAAAAGATTTTAGTGATGAAGATCTCACTCAGGAAAAGAACGTCTTTTTTCATGTGTGACGAACTGGCAGTCTTGTAATGGAACTAGCTCCATGGAGAATTCTACCCAATGGTCATTATTATTATGTTTGTTGCTATAACATTAAAAGCTACATTATTTGAACATACCTTTTGATTGGTTTTAAAGATGGATTCTTCTGAAAGTGGCAAATACTGATTCAATTTCAATTACTAATGCTGTAATCTGGATAAAATGCATCATTGGGATGGGAGAGAGGGTGAAAGGGACAGACAGAAAGAGAGATACAATGAGAAAAAACAAACAATAATTAAGTAAATAAAATTGTGCACCTTACTTTCTGTAAAGCAATTCCCTCTCCAGAGCATCCTCTTTTTCAAAAATTTAAAAATTTAAAAAATTTAAAAGAGGGCAATCATACTTTAACATGCCTCTAGAATAATAGAGATGATAGATAGATAGATAGATAGATAGATAGATAGATAGATAGATAGATAGATAGATAGATAATCAAACAATCTTCCAAGCAGGACCATATAACATGGCCTTGGGTAACAAGGCCAATACTAAAATAATGGTGAATCTAGAAAGAAGATTATTATAAGAGAAAAACTGAAAGTCTGTAGAGATTCTCAATTATCCAAGTCATGATTATCCCAAAGGTGCTTTTTAAGGAAGCTACTGTACTTTCTCATTTTTCCTTTGAAGATATTTTGCTTCTCATCTAAGAGTTTCTTCATCTTTGATTGGATGGTGTGGAGTGGAACGATTTATATTCCTTGCAGATAGCTGGTCATTTGCATCTTTTTAGAGCATTGATGAAGCACTTGGAGGTTTATCTGTGTCCTCAGAGTCACCTGAGCAGTGCTAATGGTTCTTGTAGTCTGCATTTTTTTTCTGGAAATACATTCATATTCCCATACCATTCGAAGGGTGTTCATCCCAAATTGAATAGCTAAAAATCTGTAGAGATTCTCAGTCATCCAGGTCATGGTTGTCCAAAGATGCTTTTTCAGGAGGCAACTGGACTTTTTTTTTTCTTTAAAGACTCACTTTTTATCCAAGAAGCTTCTTCAGCTCTGACTGGATGGTGGGGAATGGAAGGCTTTATATTTTCTTATTACATCTTTACCTTTTGTTTCAGTGCTTCTCAACCTTAGCAACTTTAAGATGTGTTGACTTCAACTACCAGAATTCCCCAGTCAGCATGAAGTCCATGTACCTTAAAGTACTTAAGAGTGCACTTCAAAGGATAATCTCTCCCAGTAAAGGAAGACCTTGTCCTATTGTGCCAGCCATGATTCCATATGAACTTTTACTTTAAGGCTGTTGTTGTTTGGTCACTAAATTGCTGTCTGTCTCATGGACCATGGCATGCCAGGAGTTTTCCAAATTCATGTTCATTGGATCAATGAAACTATCTAACCGTCTCATCCTCTGCTGTCATATTCTACTTCCATCTGCCTTCCATCTTTCCCAACATCAGGGTCTTTTCCAATGAGTCCTCTCTTCTCATTAGGTGGCCAAAGTATTTAAACTTCAATGTCAGTATTTGTCCTTCCAAGCAACAGTCAAGATTGGTTTCCTTCAGAATCAACTGATTTGATTTAAGACTAGATCTCAGCAAATACTGATTACATTGTATACCATCCAACACAAAAGTTAGAAATCAGAAATAAAAACATGTTTGTTTTCAGATTTTTTTAAAAAATGTACATATTTGTTTTTCTACATTAGATTGCATCTATATCTTCTATTTTCTTCTATCTTTTTGGGATAAGAATGCCTTCAACATGTTCCATCTTAAAAATTGAATTTGTATTTAAGAAATGCAAAGGCAAAAGGGAGTGACAAACAATGCATCATTTTAGTCAGGCTTTGAAAAATGTAGATAGCTTCTGTAATTTTAAAAGATTTATTTCTCTGGCACTGCTGGCTTTTATTGAACTGCCTCTGGCTTCCCTGATAAGTAGGCATTACAAAAAGCCTTTGCAACTCACTAAGTTAGCAAGATAGGATTCTTTTATCATCAGAAGAGAAGTTGTTCCTATTGTTAAAAAGTATTTACAGATTCAAAATTATATACCAAAATATAACAGCCGGAGGGTGTTTCTCTTAGAAATGTTCAATTTCATAACTAACTATAATTCTTTTCAATGCAAGAAAGATCAGCACGTTTCTAAGTCAACTTAATGTTTCCTACATTCAACAGTGAGCTATCAAAATTTTATAAAAATATACTTGGCAAAAAATGTATAGTTTGGGAGCATAATTGTTCTTGCAAAATGTATGCTTGTGCATCAAAGCATTAGTGTCTTGCTTTTATATCAGTCTATATGCTGAGTCTAAGAATAGACTTTTTATGCCCAGTATACAAGTGTGGGCCAAAGAAATCATTAAATACATTTTGCATTTAATTAATTGCTTATCTATAAACAACTATTCATGACTTTAATTTACCTGTACAGTCTTGTGAAATACCTATATATTTTATTAATTTGCCTATATGTAATGCATTACTTTTCATTTTTAGCCTGTTTTTGAATGTTTTTGCTATTTCTGTAATAAGATTAAATCCATGTTTCTTTGCACTGCCCAGTGTATGGTGATCTTCTGAATTTTACCAGAACTGCATGGGAGCATTCCCCACAACATCCATGGGTAACAGGTGAGCTAAGGAACTGCGGGCAAGACCACATGGTCTACATCACTTTATCTTCCTTTGGAAAATACAGAAAGAGCTCTTATTGCTATCTTTTTCAGTCACCTGACTCCTGAAACAGTTGTCTTATTGACCTTCTGGTAGGGCTCGCCTGCTAGTGATTGATTCAAAAGGGTTTTCTCTTACATTTCACAGGTGAGAATTAAAGAAAGGGACATCGTACTTGTAAAAACTCAAATAGACCTTTTAGAACCTATATCTGCATTCTTCGACTTTGCTTTGGGAAAGTTTTCAGAATGAATTTCCTGCGAAGACGTCTCTCAGACAGTAGTTTTGTGGCTAACTTGCCAAATGGTTATATGATGGACCTTCAGCGTCCAGATAATTCCACCAGCAACCCTGTTTCCCCAGCAACAGAGAGAAGGCAGCAGCCAATACAGCAACCAACTGCTCTTTCTTCTGGAACCAGCATCTTCAACTCCATCTCCAGTGCCATGAAGCAAACCACACAAGCAGCTGCAGGACTCATAGAGCAGTCAGCAACTCCTGTCCCTGTAGCCCAACAGAAACCTCAAATTCTCTTGATAATTGATGACCCCCACACAGATTGGTAAGTAACCACATTTTGGTTTTGTTTGTTTCAGCTGCAAGTAACCCTGATAGTTCTGAATTCAAATTGATTAATGCCTCTGGAATGCACGACTCAGATAAATTTATTTCTTTTGTATACCACGTACCATATTCTAAATGTGGATCACAGTGCCTTAGAAAATGTAAAGCAATGTCTAAAATGTATAATGCAAATCAGAAATAACAGGTAGCCATTAATGTAACAGCATATACAATGTTATTTATTTCAAAAGAAATACGACATTATTAACAAAGTGATTGAATATCTTGGAAAGGTAGCTACTGGGATTTGAAGATACATAACAGATTGCAAGATTATAGTGTCTGTACTACTTGCAATATGAATAATAATTTTATAAACAGCAGAGAAAGTTATCTGTTAATATTTTTCATTTGAAAATTGGCCACTTTAAAAATCTAAATGACTTTAATCCAGTAATATTTGAAGTGCCACTGTGACATCTATGAGAATATTAGTCATTGTTATTTAAATTCTTTATATCCTTTGTATTGTAGGAGTCTACTTTGTGGATATTTAAGGCTGAACCCAACAACTTGTTTATTTTATTCTTTCCTCCTGGCCATCTGTCAAATGCTTTCTAATTGTAATTTGATTCATAGACTGAAAACTATCAGGAGCCAGAATGCTTGTCTTTCTGTTTTAGGGAAAAGTAAGGAGAGACAGCCACCAGTATTTTTACCAAATATTTTTGGAAAAAATTATGCTAATACTGGAGTTTTCTTTGGATAGATTTGTCTGCTATCTTTTGTAAAGGAGGGCAAGTTTGTGTGTCTTGCCTCTCCTAACCTGTTTATAATTTTTATGCTCCATGTAATTACATTACAAGGGCACCAGGTGTCAGTATTTCTTCAAATACCTCCTCATACAGGCATAGGTATTGTAACTGCCTATTGAGGGCTCTGCAATCTTGTATCCCACATATTGTCCAATGGATTTTCAGTCCAATAAGCAAAATGAGCAAACATGCTTTTCTGCTTGGTCATACATTGAAATGTATGGCCAAGCTTTCCATGGATCATAATATCATTTATTCATAACATTCCTAAATATAGGAATAAATTAAAATTCAAATATTTTAAAAAGCTTTTCACATTTGATAAAAGCAAGAAACCAATAGTTTTCAAAATGTGCTAAATTAAAAATTTGGTAACCCCATATCTCTTGGCCAATGGGTGAGGTACAATGAATGTGGTAGATCAGAAACATCTGAAAGACACCCAGGTTTCTTTTCCTTTTCTAGCTGTGGTAGAGCTTACTTTTCAGTGGAACAGAATGCATTACAGGGATATTTATTTACTTTTGCTCATTTTTATATCTTTTGATAAACTGGCTATTCATATGTAATACATCCATGTAGTTCAACTGCAGAAAAGTGCACACTTCTTTCTGCTTGAAAGATTTATTTTGGAGACTTTAATTTCCTAAGAGTACCTGTCAAAATAGGATTTTAAAAGTCCAGGGAAAGGGCTACAGATGTATATTCAAAACATCAGGAAAGAGAATGGCAGAACTCCATGTTACTGCATGTCAGCCAAATCTAGGCACATGACCCTACTCAAGAGGAAAAGTTCCACCTCTGGCAATTTCCTTGCCAGCACTAAAATAAATGATGTTCTTTCTAGACTGAATTCTGACCACATATTAATTAACCTTTTACAGCAGAATCAGATTCTGGTTCTATAATTTTTGAGGGGTCCTTGGTGCTCTCTTGATTGTTTTCTTAAAGATGTTTCATTATCCAACATAGGTAACATCAGTGCACCAAGTGAACCAAGCTCAGAGAGCACTAAGAAATCCTCATTTCAACTCTGAGCTACAAACATAGATAGTTTCCCCTGGGAAGAATTCTTACAATTAATTACAATTACAATTAAGAGTCCATCTGGATTCTTAACCCATTAAAATTTCTAAAATTAACACTCTAATCACCCTTTTGCTCAATATTTTGTAAAAAATTTTTTGCAAATACTTAAACTCACAGTTAAAACTCCTTTCTTACAGGAATGAAAAAAACCTCATTCAGTAAATCAAATAAAACTTGCCATTCCAAAGATTCTCAAGCTTTGCAGAGAATTTTTTTTAAAATTCAATCCAAAGTGATTAAGAGATGAGGCTCAGAGTCTCATCTTATGTCTCTATAGGCTACATTGATAGCCACAAACCTGAAGAAATCTCATACTCTTAGATATTTACAAGCCAGCCACAAAAATCTCAATTCCTTCCATCTTCTTATGAAAATCAACTGTCAGGAACATATATGGGCAATTTCAAGATTTCTCCTTTGTCCAGGGAAATTACTGCAGTCTCAGTATAGCATACAGATACTGTTTTCAGCCATAATATTGTCCCTCTCTGCCAGGGATATTAGTTCATCATGTCCTTACCAAAAGCACTCAAAAGCTTGCTATCTAACATTTCAAACTGTTGCCAATTGACTTCTTGTAGGTGTGTTAATGTAACATCATGAGATTCATATATCTTTGACAGGCTAATTGAATGAAATTTAAAAACATGCTTAAATATAGCAGATCATACTTTTATTTTGGATTTATTAATGTGCCCATAGCATTAAGTACTAATGATACTTTTCATTCATTTCATTCAATGATCATGCCAACTAATGGGTGGAAGTTTTCCAGAGAGAGATCCAAACTCAAAATAAAGAGGAATATTAGTGGAACAGTCTGCCTCCTGAAGTCATATGCGCTCCATCACTGAAGGGGCTTCAAAGATTGTACAGCCATTTGTATGGGATAATTTGTTCTGCAACCAGAAGTCTTCCAAGGTCCTTTTCAATCATATGATTCCATAATTCTGGTTGTTTATATTAGCAAGTGCTATTATTTGAACTCAGCTAAAACTAAATTAAGCTCATTGCAATGACTAGAGGACCTCTGACTGGAAATGCTTCACTCAGAGTATAAATTTTAATAGCTGCTCACCTTACATGTCTACATGTGGATTATTCTGAATAGGGAAACAAAAATGCCTACTTTTTTCTACACCCCCCCCCCCCC
>BHFT01060879.1:34219-77895 GCA_004320025.1 Laticauda laticaudata
CCCCCCCCCCCCCCCCAAAATAATAAACTGCAAAGAAAGTCTCTATGGAACTCTAGGGGAAAAAACCAATATTTAGAATTTCCTTTCAATGAGCATGTCAAAAGAAAATAAATCCTGAGTTGTAGTCCTTAAGTGTTTGCCATACAAAAGAAAAGGTGACTAGGAATTGTTACTAATGGTGTGCACATGCACACACACACATACACACCACAAATATATCAGATAGTAGCTCTGTCTGGGTGTTTCTCCAAAGTCATGAACTACTGCATGTCTTTTGCAATTTTTCCTTGTAAATATTATTAGTATGAAAATACTAATAGTGTGCTTAAATATATACTGACCAGGGTCATTTTGATATGAGAACAGGTTTAGCCTAAAACTAACTGATCATTTTCAAAATGCATTCAGTAGCATGTTTCTACCCTGCACAATATTAAAAACAAACCCTCTGCAGTTCTGAACAAAGCAAATCAGATGCAGAATTACCGCACATGACAGCTGCCTAGAGATTTTGAGCCTGGTATAAAATTTAAACTATAATCAGTTAATGCCTTTGATTCCATGTAATTTTGTCAAAGTGTCAAGACCAATAGCACTTCTCACATAACTGGGTAGAGTTTCATAAGTCTGCAGCCACTTGTATTTATACTTTTTTATGTAGTATATATTTAAAGCAACATAGGATCCAGTTTTCCTCGCAAAAAAATAGCCAAGAACTATAAGGATTAACATTGATACAAAAATAGGCTTTAGGAGTCTGGAAAATATTTCCTCCTAGGTTATAAATACAGTCATGCGAGTCAAATTTGGTAGCCTAATTACTTTAGCAGAGTTTCCTTAAATGTACAACATTTAACCCCCTAGGGTCTTGTTTGGAATATGCTACTGGAAAGTAACATACTTTGCAATGTTTCACTAAAATAAAGCTATTTGTTAGGTAGGAAGCATACGAAAGTAGTTCATTATATATTATTAAAGAAACCTATCATTAAACCTGAAGAGAAACTAGAATTCTGAAAACATTACTTGTATTGTTTTTAGTTCTTGAACAACTATTTTATATTGACATTGCAAAGCAGCTCATATATTATTATAACACATTATAATCTTCTCAATATTTTTTTAATACTGCGCAGTAGTAAAAATTACCCATTTTGGCCATAACAAACATGATCCTAGAAACTCTTTTGAGACAGCATTGCTGTCAATTTAAAGTTTACAAAATGATGTACCATATTTCTCCAACAATACGCCCCCACATGGGGTGGTCCAGCATGTTTTCTAGGCATGAGGTGAAATTAAGCCCTCCCCCAAAATTTAGGCCTATTTTAAAACATGCAAAATGGGGGGAAGGGGGGGACTTGCCATTAGGAGCACCCCGTGGGCAGCCATGCCTTGCCACCAGCTGCTCCTAACAGCCAATCATGGCGGAGTGCAGAGATCTCCCTACTCCCACCAAGCTCCTTTACTGCAGACCCAGTTATGGTGCTGGCTATAGGTTGGGTCAGTGGGCAGGTGGTGGTAGCGTGGATGTCGGCCACGATGTCGGCGGGGCACTTTGTGTCATGGGACCTTTGTTGGCCACTGCTGCTGCTTCCTCCATGCCGTCGCTTTCTCTTCTGCCCTTGCCAAAGCTTATGCTGTGTTCAGAGTGCTGCCATTAGGCAAGACACAGAGGCCAGAGTCCCTGTGGGACATTGCAGCGTGGCGGTAGTAGAGAAGTGACCCTCCAAGTGGGTGGAGGCAGTGTTTCAGCCGCTTCTCGAGCAGGATAGCCACCTCTGTAGTTTCCGTGGTTCCTGCCAGTGGTGGGGCCTCTCTTGCCAGTGCTGTTTCCAACAGCAGCAGAAGCGGTGGTGGAACAGACCCCGCTGCCAACGAGAAACATCTGCCCTCCTGCAGGAGCATCGCTTTGCTTGATGGCAGCTGCGTCAACAACGATCTGCAAGTCGGTGAGTCATTTGGGCTTCAGTAGGTGGTAGCGGCAGTGGGAGACTCTTAGTACCCCCTTAGAAATATAAATGAATGAATCAGCAGGAGAATTCTCTGGGAAGCTTGGCAGGGAAAGAAGGAAGGAGTGGGGAGGGAAGAGTGTCTTCAGGATTTTCCAGAAAAAATCCAGGAGGTGGATTTCCATCCTATTTCTGTCCTTCAAGGAGATGAAGGTGGATAGCGCATTTAAAGGGGTGCTAAGGATTTGTAGAACGATTCCCTTTCTCTTATATTTGAATTGGAAGGTTTGCCTCTGCTCAAAGGGCGAAATGGATAGATGGTTCCCTTTTGAAAAGTACCGGGAAGGGGGAGGTAGGTATCTGCCTGGCCCATCTGTATTCCTAGGGAACTGAGGGAGGGAATGAGAATAAAGAAAACTTAAAAGAGGGGGAAAACATCCACCGAGGGGTTTCGGGCAGCTGGAGCAAGAGGAGAGTGCCCAACCATACAGGTGACAAACTCTGGGGTGGGAAGCAAAGCGAGGGTGGGGGGGAAATAATGGTATCACCCTCCCACCACTGCTTCCACCCACCAAAGCCCAAATGACTCACCAACTTGCAGGACGTTGTCAATGCAGCTGCCATCAGACCAAGCGATGCTCCTGCAGGAGGGCAGGTAGTTCTCGTTGGCAGCGGGGTCTGTCCCACTGCTGTTGCTGCTGCTGTTGGAAATGGTGCTAGCGAGAGAGCTGTCAATTTCATGTCCTGTGGCTTTGAGGTGTTGAAATTTCATGAGGACATGAAATTGACTTTAAAAATACCAGAACTATCGCCAAAACCGAACACTTCAACAACAGAATAATCAGAGAGCCATAGAAGATAGAAAAATGCCGCAAACACAGCATGATACAAACGAGATGATACCTCCCGCCTTACGCCACCATTTCGAGAAACGACTGCCCTGCTCGTTAATATACAAGTACTAACATGTAGAAATGACATCCAGAGCACACCCCACAGTGCCATACTAACAGAGATGCTACCCCACACATTCCATGATAGAAAAAAGACTTCACATACCCACCTAACTAGAAGAGGAGACAATGACACGACAGCGTATGAAGCTGCTATCTGCTACGCTCTCCGGTAGACAACATGCTGTAACATGATGCGTCTAAATAATGGTCAATGATCAAAAACAACGAGGGACCAACCGAATGCATTCAAAAATGAACAAAGTCCCCCACTATACAAGAAGCTGAACTGGGGACACCCACTCAATGAATATGTGCAGCGACCACAAACACAAAGCCATAAACAACGAGATCACAGCTTCACCAAGCTCAAATCCCCAGCACCTAAAGACTAACCTGAGCACAAACGCAATGCCGCCACCTGAACAGAAACACATCCCCAGCCATCAGAACGACATGCCAATCAGCCAACACCCACCACATCAGTTAGAACATAGCCAAACCGCCCAACCAATGAGAACATACGGCACAGACCCAATCAGAAACACAGCCAAGACCCCCAACCCAATCAAGTCAAACGCCCTACTAAGCAGTTAAAGGGAAGAAGCAGCTGCCAAGCTCACCATTACTTAGAAGCACAACGCGCGAAGAAACAAGCCTGAAGATGAATGAATGAGAACTTCATTCGAAACGTTCGCCTTAATAACATTCAATTTATAACACGGTAGAAACACCCGATCATAATCATCACAAGATCCACATACAAATAAACTGCAAAATGGTGACCTCAGGAAAAATAATCATATAATATTATAATGTGTGTGTGTGTGTGTGTGTGTGTGTGTGTGTGTGTGTGCCGTGTTAGTTTCACGCTTCCTTCGGGTATTATCGCCACGTCACTTGTAGTGCTTTTAAAGTTGTAGCAAACGTTTCAGCAGAAATCTCATCTGCATCATCAGCTTCTAGTATGGAGTTTTGTTGTGGGTCAGAGTCTCCCACAGTTGTTGGTTTTAAATTGAGGCTAGCCTATTATTGTGCCAGGAATGGTTTTTTCATCTGAATTGGTTGGGAGTCTTGGTCGCTGTGTTTTATTGGACTTGGAGTTTCGTTTGATTGGTTTTTCTGGTTTTTCTGTCTTGTTTTGTGGCTTTGATTGGCTGGCAACACTCTGTTCCTGTGTTGGAAGCTTTCAGTGCAGCTTGGCTTCGTGTGAAGGAATTCGCTTTATTAACTATTAGGAAGCTAGGTTTCATCTGGGTGCCTGGTGGGGTGTGTTTTGAAGGCTGGAGGCATGCAGAAGGGAGTCTGTTTGTGCCAGGTGTTTGCCTGGCTTGTGGTGTGGAGATCTTTCTATTTTGAGAGTGCAGGCTTTCCAAATGATTGAACATCATGGTGGAATCATCTCTCTTATTCATGCTTTCAAGGTCTTTTTTTCAATCTTCTATGGCTTCTCTGATGATTCTGTGGCTGGGGTTTTCTATAGTGGCTCGGGTTTTAGTGCCATTGAAGTTGATGTTGTGACCTGTGGTTTTCGTGTGTTGGACTAGTGACGAGGTGTGTTCCAGTTTTTTCACTGCATTTTTGTGTTCATCCAGGCGGGGTGGCCTTCAAAAATTTTAGCAATGGGTTCTCTGCCCAGTTGCTGGATGGTTGTGGCCATGATGGGCATGGTCTAGTTGGCCTCCTGCACCATGGCAGAGGGGCATCCTTTGCAGCCTTCCCGAACTTCCAGGAGGCCCATTTTTCACCCTCCCCGAGCCTCCACATGCGACCTGCACTTACCTTCATCCAAAATGGGCTGCGTGAGGACTCCTGGGAGGAGCAGGGTAGGTTGGGAGGAGCCACCCAGGAGTGGTATTTGGAGGTTCTTCGAACTGCACAGAATCTTAACTAGGGGCTCTCTCAAGCTCCTGCGAATCCCCAGCAGCCCAGCCTTGATTCTCTACCCAAGCATGCAGAGATTCAAATGTTTTAAAACCACAGTGGGTTTTTTTTTGAGATTTAGGATTTTTTGGGAACTCCAAAAAATTTTTGGTTGGGGAAAACAACAACAGAATAGGAATAAAGATACGCAGGGCTGCCGTAGAAATTTTGTCCCAACCTTTGAAGTCCCTGTAGATAGATTCATAGAATTGTTTTTCAAGGTGCAGTAGTGAATAAGTTCTGAAATTTTTTTTCTGAAAAAGAAAAATGAAATAGTTTTATTTCTAGAAAATAAAATCCAGCAGTTAAAATCAACCTTCCAAACAAATAAAGTCAAAAAAGAAGAAAAATTGGAGAAACTGTTTTCCAGGAGCCATGAAACAAGATGCTTTGCTTCAAAATGTAAGGCAGCTGGCCTCCTAGAATCTTGGTTAGCTTTTTCTCCTGGCTCTTCTACATGGATGGTATACTAACAGCCAGACCAATTAGGCACTCAAAGCAATTTATTCAGAAGGTCCAGGCAGCAGCCTGACTGTGCCAAGTCTTGGCACAAGATATGAGCTACTATATGCAATAAGTTACACCATTTCATTTTATTCATCAATGAGTTGGCAGTTCTATGCAATAGCACTAAGCATAAATTGGAAGAATGTAATTTATAGATGTCAAAAGCCTTCATTCCACTCTCTCTTTACTGAACAGCATATGATTTATTGCTGAAAAATCCAAATGGTACACAAAACATATGCCATATTTTGGGGGAGACTAGTTACATGTATTTAATTTATTTATTTAAAACATGTAACCACCATCTGCTGTAAAGTTCCTAATATAATATAGGAACAAACACTTAACATAAAATTATAATATGAACGGCAGTGGCATGAGTTGCATTCATAACAAGCTGTGAATATATTAAAATTTTAACATTTACATGCACAAAACAAACCTGAAAAGATGGTCACCATTTGCATCAGAACATTATGATGTCATCATTTGCTACCTCCTTTTTGCCCTACTCTCCCCATTCCAAGACTGTGGATTAGTGTGTTCATAGAAATAACCTTCCAAGATAACATTATGATTATGCAAGCGAAAAGTGCAGCTGAACTATTAAAAAATAAACTATCATGGTTTAGACATCTGACAATGATATAAAGAAGCTATAGAAAAGATAGACATAACTTGAAAATTAGGCTCATGCTATGAGAGAAATCTGAAGGCACAATGACATATAATGTATTGCTAGTGGCATCTGGAACTGGAATTCAAAGTGAATTGAGCAGAGCTCAAAGTGACTGAGGATTGGGTGGCCAGAAAGCTTTCTTTCTTCATTTTTCCTTCTCAGCAATAAAGGTAATGATTGAAAAGGGGGTGGCTGAGAAGACAAGAGTGGATTTTGGCATTAGGAAAGAGATAATGCTAATCCATTCTGTGGCTGTCAGGTTGTGGTTTCCTTAGCCTGTTCATGTCTGCTTAATGAGCTCCTTAAGTGAAGTGTGTGCAGTTGCAGATGGCATAGCTTCAGGAAATGACTTGCTTTGGCTGTTAACATACACATCATTTTATACACTGATTACAGCTGAAGTTGATTTATAAGTTGAACCACCTGCTAAAGCAGGTCAGGCATGTCACCCATGATAATAAAGCAGATATAGTTTGTAGTGGACATGTGGCTTGAGCCCTAGGAGTGAACTTCAGCTGTTTATTGTCCTCATGGGTTTTCAAGTTTCTTTGTTTCCAAATCTCAGCTGGATTGTTTCAACTGAAAACAAATGCGTTACAAACATTTCCATGCTGTGTAGTGTTATAACTATTCCTGATGTACTGTTTATAGCAGGGGTGTCAAACTCGTGTCATCGCAGCGGCGTCACATGACGTATTGGGACTTTTTTCCCCTTCACTAAAATGGGCTGAGTGGGGCCAGTACATGACACACCCGGCCAATGGACTGCAAGTTTGACACCCCTGGTTTATAGGGAATGAGCAAATGATATACTAGGGTAATCTGAATATTATATAAAATAAAGTTGTTTCAGCATGGTTTTCTGTTCATGCAAAGAGTTCACTCAGCCAAGAGAGAATAATAGCACTTTAAGAGCTGTCTTATCACTTGTCCATTTAGTTCAGTACTTTCTGATATAGAGGCTTCCCCAACTGTTACAACCTATGAACATTTCATAAGATGAGAAACTGGTCATATTGTTGTGCTATAGCTTCATTTTCACTTAATGTAGATATAGAAGCAAAAGGATATGGGTGATGCTAGTGTCAAAGGAAATATGAATTAATCTTCCTTCTCCACATACAGTGCATTGCCAGCCCAATAGGCTGTTTAATTCAACTCATACAATACCATTGATTTTCCTGCCAACCAACCAAAGTATTTTTATACCTCTCTATATCTTTCCCTGAAGTGCTTTTAGTTCTGAAGCAATGGAATGAGATCCCTAAAATGAGTAGGTATATTAGCTAAAGATGGTTATAACTTAGAACAATTGTAGCTTGTCATTTGGATTCTATCTTTTATTCATTTTGTATTGCTTTTTACTGTGCAAATCTTGCATTCCTTTTCTGCTGATTTTTCTTTTATATTGATGGTTTTTATTAGATATCAACAAAGCTTTTTGCCCCAACATAAAGATGTCCTACTTACTGTTTGCTAAGAATTTATCCTCACATTCTCATTGCTATCTTGTCAAACATCACCAACTTTTCTTAAAATTGGTCATGTCTGAATTTCAGTAAGGAACCATCAACAATGTCCTAACAGAATCACACACTAGAGATGTATACACAGCAGCAAAGCATGATTCTATTTTGGATGCATGATAACTGTTTTGGGACCATCAAGATTTTGAGCAATAGAATGGGAAGAAAGCTTTGCAAAACAGGCTGCTTGGGTGAAATCAATGTTTAAATTTTGATTATTAAAAGAGTATAATTACAAAATAACCTACAGTAGTAGAAAATATGGACAGGCAAATAAATTACAGTGTTTATTACAGTCTTAAGTGCATCAGTAGCAGCCAGTTCTGTAAACATAAGGGCATGCAATACTGATATCATCAAACTTTTCTTCTGGAGCAGAATAGAAAACTTGTTGATTGACTGATTGATTGATTTCATGTAATTTCTATAGCCGTCCCTCTGAGCAAACGACTCTGGACAGCTCATAATTCAAAAATATATTACAATTAAAATATTTAAAATATTTAAAAACAGTAAAACCCATTAAAACACTTAAAAACATCTAATTCCAGTACGTACAAAACAAATGTGCACAGTGCTCTCTGAGGAAGTTTGGTTAAGAATAGCACTGCATCCATCCACGCATTCCTTTTCAACTCTTTCATCATTCTCTTCATTCATTGCAAATAAAATAACAAACAGAAGGGGGGGGAATAAAGCAGAAAATAAACAGAGCAGTACACCAAGAACAAAGTGACTATCTGACATGAACAAGATGATTATTGATAAAATATGACAACAAAGAATACATTTTGTTTCATATAAATAGTCCTCTCAGTTATTCTATTTGAAGTTTGTAAGGAAATAAAATATTAACTATGTTGATTTTTAAATTAAAAAACAGCATTACCCTACAGGCCAGAAGACTGAACATTATAACTGTCTGCAGTTAATCGAGGAATAAGAATTTCCATTCTCCACAGGAAGTATTTTACAACTGGTATCTCTCTAGCTCAGGATATCAGACTCAAGACCAGGGAGCCAGATCAGGCCTGTGGGGTGCTTAGATCTGGCCTGCAGGGTCACCCTGGAAACAACAAAGGACTGGCCAGCGGTGCCTCTGCCAGTGAAAATGGAGCTTTTCCTCCCGAGCTCTGTTTTCACTGGCAGAGGGTTGCAGGAGGCAGTCACAGCAAAAACAGAGCTCATGAAGGCCACGTGCGGCTCTCCCAAGCTCCATTTTCAATGGCAGAGGGTTGCAGGAGGCCATTGCAGCCAAAAATGGAGCTCGGGAACCCCTTTTGGGTGGCAGAGCACTTGGGCCACCACAGATGCCCCTGACATGAGTGATGTTGAACTGACCACACACATTATGGCCATGCCCCCCAGTCCCCCCAAGGTCAAACCCAGACGTGGCCCTCAATGAAATTGAATTTGACACCCCTGCTCCAGCTACTGTGCCATCCTATTCATATTCTTATGTAAAAATTCAGATTATCATTCCTGGTCTTTGTTTTACTCTTAATTTATGAATTATTGATAATAATAATAAAGAGAACTAGTTCCAAAGAATTTTACCAATAGCCTCAGGAACATACTGAAAGAAAATGATGGGTTAGATTACAAATAATAGAGGGCTGTTATTAAGATGAATGAATAAGAACTATCAAATAATTGGAAATATAGCATTATTATATAACTTAATGAAGGCAATTGGCAAAAGTTAATATAAGGCACTAGCCTGTGAGAATGTACCTTCTGCTTTTCTTTTGATGTAAAAAATGCTGGAGAGAAGAAGAAATCCATACAGATCAGCTTCATAAATGCTTCTTAGATGGTTCCTATGAGGTTATTTTAGACTAAAATTAACAAAAGATTTAAATTGCAAAATGTTTTTAATATGTAAACAAATCAGGAAAATAAATTAATTTAAATTCAGTTCAGTTCAGAAAGTTTAAACAAACAAATTGAACAATCCAGTTGTCCTTCTTTGTCAATGGAAGGATATGTAGATTTGCTTACAAGTTTATAATCAGCCAGACCACTGTTCTTAAGTTCCTTAAGATGCTAAACATTTCCTGCAGGCAATCAGTTCCAAGCAGTAACACAATAAATGAAACCACATGGTTATGTTGAAGTACTCTATACCAGTCCCTGAATCTGCAAAAAGTAAAATAAAAAAATGCTAGCATAAAATTTGTATCCCTATCTGCCTTAGTATAGAGGCTAGTGAGTGAGAAAAAAACAGAATCCCTGACTATAATGTGGGGTAAAGTGAGTTGAATAAATATATTACATTCTAAAATGGAAATGTCTCACATTGAGATGTTCTCTGGAAATTATTACCATAGAAAGAGCCAGAGCAGAGGAGATAACAAACCAAGAGCTATAATCGATTTGGCTATGGAAAATATGCAGCCAATTAATATAACAAGACAAAATATAGTTGAAGGAATGTGAATTTCCCTATAGAAATTGCTTGAGAGGGCTAATTTAAATTCTTAATGTATGACCAAGGAGTTTACATGGAACAAAATTGAAAAAAATATGTGAATTTAATGCTAAAATCTATATAGCAACTCAAGAACATGGAAGAGGAAATTACAGTAGAGAGAACCATGTTGCTGCTAGAATGCAACTTCATGCTGGAGTATGTGTCAGTCAAGCTGATTGATGAATATCATCACCAGAGCAGGGAAAATGTTGGCAAGGAGTCAAAATGAGACAGTTCTCAAGCACCAGGGAGGAACAGATTGAAAGAGGCCCTGCACTGTTTTCACAGCAACAAAGCAGGGCAGCTAGAGAATGACTGCTCACTCTGGTAGATTGAGGATCACAAGAGGGGAACTGCTGTTATGAAAGAGATAGTGCAAGCTACAGCTAGTAAAGGGAAGAGAACAAATGTCTATAAGTCACAGTGGGAATGTCAAAGCAATCAAGGTAGACAGTGAACCCAAGGGTGCTTAGATTCTAAGGCCAGTGGAAAAATAAAGCAAAAAGAAAGATTTTTTTCAGGCTCTGTTTTCACCAGCAGAGAGCTCTAGGAGGCTGTCACGGCCAAAAACAGAGCCTGGGCATGGCAGGAGTGGCCTCCCCATGCTCTGTTTTCACTGGCAGAGGGTTGCAGGAGGCCATCAGGGCCGAAAATGGAGCCCTGGAGGGCATGTGGCCCTCCCAAACTCCATTTTCACTGGCAGATGCACCATGGGCCGGTCCTTCGCTATTTCTAGGGAGGGCCTGCAGGCCAGATCTAAGCACCCTATGGCGACATCTGGCCCGTGGGCCTTGAGTTTGATACTCCTGTTCTAGGCATATATAAAGAAATGTAATTGATTTTTCTTCCCCTATTCTCTCAAGTGGCTTTCTGCTATTCTGCTCCACCATAATGAAACTGGACATAATATCTTTCTATGTAATTCATGAACCAAATAAAGATATTTATTTCTTATCTTGGAAAATCTGAATTCAGCTAGACTCATCTTTGCTAATGGAAAGCAACGGTTAAAGAAAATACAAATATAACATTATGAGGAAACAACAGAAAAACCAGCTGCAGCATGTTTGTACTATGGATGAGGAGTCATAAGGATTGAGTTAATTGATCCCCATCTCCTTATTCATTAGCCATGCTCATGTTTCAAGTCAAATTATATTATTTAAGGTGCTAAAAGAGCCCATGGTTACGATACTATATGGTATGCTATGGTATGTAAGTATAAACTATATATACTATAAAGTTACTATAAACATTATTCTCGCAATAACATAATCATTTCCCCTCCATTTTAGAATGTTAAACCAGGCAGTTTATATGGGCTAAATTAAGATTTCAGAGAATCTGTTTTTTTTAAATGTCTTGTCTAAATTATCCAAAGCAGAGAAACAACACTAAACAAACTTGTATATCATATATTTTTTCAAAAAAAACCCAGATGAATGGAGACAAATAAACTTATTTAACGCATACTCTTCCTCTTTCTCTCTCCTCCCTGTTTTTGTCCTCTAGGGCTAAGTATTTTCAAGGAAAGAAGGTGAATGGGGAATTTGAGATCCGAGTGGAACAGGTCAGTGAGGGGAAAAACCCATTCTCAAAAAGCAGTGAAGACATTTCTTTCACTCCTGGCTTTGCAGGTGTCAGTTAGGAAGAGATTTTTATCTGAAAGAATGCTTTGGAGCTTGCTTACCTCAGATTTAATTGACTTTTCTGTTATGGTAGAGGACAGAGTGTACTGCCACACACCTACTTAACTATGCTGGAGAATGTTATACTTTTGTTTGATGCTGAGTGGAAATGCTATCTTATGCAGAAAAACAAGTTGTTGTTCCTATTAGAAAAACTACTCTGTTCTGAAGGGGGAAAAGTACAATGTTTTATAAGTGAAATGTCCAAACAATTAAACCTTGTGGAAAATAATTTAATATTGCTTCAAAATATTCTGGGAGAAATTTGTAATACTATCACTACTACCTAACTTCTGTCTTCCCAGCATGGCTAGCTTATAATTTGTTTTTGTTTTACTTCATCTCTGATATGCCAAACTTCACACTGTTAACATAAAGCAGGTCAGGCTTTAATTCTGACTTTTTGCTATTAAAAAAAAAGGTTTTTTAAAAGCTATCTTTTTCCTCCCAATAACACAGAACCTAAGGCTAACTGATTTGGTGATTCTGGGAGTTGAAATCCACACATCTCTAATTTGACATGGTTAAGAAACACAGTGTCAACTAAAAAAATATACCTCTTTGGTCTTTTTAGTTGTCAGCAGAAAGGGAGTTGGGAAAGTAGGGCACTCCTTAAATGCTTCAGATAATTGCTCTGACAGCAGAAGCTGTTGGTGTGGAAGATTATTACTGGAGAGCATGATTGATGACTCTTGGCTATGGATGTGTCCCATTGAAGACTGTACATCCAGAGAGTGGGGGAAGATCAGGGTCAAAGGTGAAATGAATGATGTGTCTTATTGTCGGCTACATCCAGGTAATTTGCTGAACAATTTGTATAAGTAAACTATAGATTTGTTCTAAAACAACCTTTCCTGATCTGGTGGGCTTGTGGGATGTGGATTAAGGTTCTTGAAGTACAACTGAATTGGAGGAACCTATTTGGAATTAATCTAGCCTGCAGTCATTTTGCAATGTTGTTTCTTATGGTCAGGCATGAAGAAAGGTTATTTTTGAATGATTATATAACGCAATGTGCTGCCCAGATTCACTACGCTCTAAAGTTGTTAAATGTTTTCAAATGGAATTATCTCAAAATATAATGAAAATTTTGGCCAATACCACAAGCACAAAACTTTGTTAAGTTTATATCTGGTCAGTGAAGCCAGATGTCAAAAATAAACCCAGATGTGATGTTTCAAGTCCTATTTAAAGAATTTTCCTGTTGGATATGATGATGATGATGATGGTGATGGTGATGGTGATGATGATGATGATGATGATGATGATGATGATGATGATTATGATGATGATAGTGATGGTGATGATGTTGGTGGTTGCAGTAAACCTAATTCAGTGTCCACTTATTAGACTATAAACATTTCTTGACTGTTCCCTGTGCAGAACAGCGCAAATTAGACATGCCGCTGCTGTGGAAATCTTGAGGCAAACATTCCATTTGAAAGAGAATTTTGCAAATAGGTCACTCTATTCTGTGTGTTTTGTTATCAAGTAACCCTGTGTTCTTTTATTCTTCCACTTCAGGCAGAGTTTTCAGAACTCAACTTGGCTGCCTATTCAACTGCTGGCTGTATGGTAGACATGCAGGTCATCAGAAATGGCACAAAAGTGGTCAGGTGACAAATATTAGAGTTTTTGTTTCCTTCCAATTAACTTCTTTGTCCTTGCTGTTTTTTTTAAACAAATGTGTGTTTCTCAAGTTCTGTCAATAAAGAATAGATAGTTGCAAACAACTTGCTATGGCCTTTAGCAGTAGAAAAAAGATCAGTCCAGTTTGTGGTGTGTTGATTGTTAAAAGGGATTTTTCCCCCAGAAACAGTTTCATTTGTTCAGATCTTGGAAAATGAGTACAGTTGTTATGAAACAAGTGTCACAACTATGCTGGTAGGAAATCCCATACCAATATATAATTATATAATCCCAAATGCTGATTAGGACATGTGTATCTCTTTGGATTAAAAAATATAAATGAATGTATTTTGTATAAGAAAAGTAGGCTGGTGTCTTGCTTTTATAAGCCAGAAAGTATTGTTGAAATATGATTATGTCACATAATTACAGATAGTAATTGAGCCCAACATTTATGTTGCTAAGTTAGATATTTGTTCAGTGCATTTTGCCCCATTTACAACCTTTCTTGACACAGTTTTTAAGTGAATCACTACAGTTGTTAAGTTAGTAATATGGTTGTTAAGTGAATCTGGCTTCCCCATTGATTTTGTTTGTCAGAAAATCACAAAAAGTTATCATATGACCTTGAGATACAGCAATGGCCATAAATATGAACCAGTTGCCAAGCACCTGAATTTTGATCACATGATGATGGGGAATGCTGCAAAGATTGCAACTGTGAAAAAGGGTTATGTCACTTTCTTCAATGCTGTTGTAACTTTGAACAACTTTCACTAACCAAACTTGTAAATCGAGGACTATCCATATTTCATTTGCAATTAATATAACTAAAATGTCAGGACATATCATCTTGGAAAAAAGCTCTGTGGTAGCTGAGAGTGGATTCTGACCTGATGGACCTGACCTCATCGTATTTAATTTAAAAAAAAAAACAGGTTGAGAAAAGAGAGAATTAAAGCAAGTCTTTCTTTTCCCACACTGACCAATGTCTAAGCTTTGGTTGTTGATGTTAATTTTGCATTCTCGGTTGATCTGCTCAAGTCTAATCCCCTAGCAGTAGTGAAGCAGCTTTTTTTGCAAGCTAAGTGCTATTATGTTTAAATTACCTGATTTGGAAGCTAAGCAGAGTTGAATTTAGTTACTGCTTAGACAGAAAATGACCAGTAAACACTAGATATGTAGATATAGCAGGAACTTTTTAAAAAACACACATCCTGGAATAGTAAACCACTAGTGTTTCCAAGAAACCAACATGGTGGTGTCAATGTAATTCCTCAAGAATCAAGCTAATTTTGAGGGCATTTTACCTTTTCCTTACTCCTTGGATAAGAAAGAGTTGTTTTGTACATTTATGACTGTGATCATTACAACTGAGCTGAAAGCAATCTTTCTGTTCATGTGTTAGTTTCCATGTATGCTACAAGCCCCTTAGCATTACTTTGTGGTGTTAGATGGGCAGCACATAAATTTGATGAATAAATAAATAAAAATAAATAAATAGCACCTCCTACCTATGATTTCCAACAATTGTTTGTGCACTATTTTTCTTCGTCATATTTTCTTTCTTTTTGTATTCTCATAGTCTCTAGCTTTGTGTCCCTATGTGCCCATTACTCCTGCTGATTTTGATGGTATTGCTTATTTTTCGCTCCATAAGATGCATTTGACCATAATACAAACCTAGGTTTCGAGGAGAAAAAGATGAAAAAAATATGAATATGGAACACCGTCTAACTGTGAATATGGAGCACCAAATATGGAGTAGCAGTGTAATGAGGACAGGAGGCAGAGCCTGAGAGGACCACAGCTAGGTGTCCTCTTATGTGCCAGCTCTATTGACTCCTGCACTGTGGAAAAGAGACAGAAAAGGTGGGGTTCAGCACTGTAAAAGGATCACGCCGCTGCAGTCCGGCTGCTATTCACCATATTTGCTCCATAAGATACACAGACATTTCCATCCACTTTTGCAGAGGGGAATGCATTTTATAGATCGAAAAATACAGTAAATGCCATTTGACTTCAATTTGACAGAAGAGGAAATTCTGATTGGTCACCATAGCCAACTAGATAATCATATAGTACAGTATATAGCAGAATGTAGATAATACTAAGAAACCACAAGGGAGAAATATATGCAGATTAAACAAATAGGCAAAGAGCTCATCCTCATAGCTAGTTATTGCCATACTTTCCTCCCATCCTAGAACTAACAGGAAATCCTGACCTTAAATTTTCAGATTAATATATTATGCCAATAATGGCACATGGTCATCATAACAAAATGCCTTATTGGAGTTTCGTCTTGCATGTTTTCCCATTGCTCCAGCTTAAATTATGAATAAGAATGACAGTGTAATGTTTCAGCCTGATCATCTTCCATTCTCTATTGTGTCTTCCCCATTTGTTTCTAGGGCTTCCTGTTTGCCACAACTTTCTCTCTCACTGCCTCATAATCTTAATGATTTATTGAGTTAAGACCCATGTCTTTATTTTACAATGAAGATTGCTAATTTCAATTTGATGAATATTTTCAAGATCCAGAATTTTCTCAGGGAGAAGACATTGGCTGTTCCAATGCATGCTTCAGTTGTGTCTTCCCAATATCTTTTTACAAGCCCTGAGGTTAATCTAGTCTTACAGATTGACTGGACCTTCCTGTTTTCTCATATTTCATTACATTCCAAAGTTTTTCAGTTTTTCAAGCCAAAGCCCAATTTGAAGCTCTGATGCTTTTATTCATAGTTCTCTAGACATAATCAAAAGTATCTGTCTGTATTTCTCCCTCCTGCTCATTATAAAAGTCTTTTTGATTGTAACTTCCAGGACATAGTTTCACATTCTGGGGTTCAGGGACCTGGCCTTGGAACTCTGGAATCAGTTCCTTCCTTACCTTTGTCTCTATGAAAGAAGTCTGATTTGGCAGATTACTGCAAACACTCAGCATTTGGTCAAAACAGTGGTGATTTAGTCTCTGGGACACTCAATACATCTGTCTTAGGTTACTACCCTTGAAGTAATGTGGTAGACATTAGACATGGGTGAAGGTAGAAAGGGGAAATGTTTGGCAGTGTCAGTATAAAAATGTACTTTTAATGAACCCTTTAGAAAGACTCCTTATTTCTCCTTCTGTCTTCTCTAATTTATCATTCCTTTCTCAAAGTATTCAGATTAATCTCCATGGATCTGTCCAGTGACCGGATCCCTGACCTCTTGCTGCTCATACAAACCATGTCCAATCCATAATTCCAACCAAATAAAAAGTTGCTCCAAATCAGTAGAAAATACAGAATCATCGGTATAATAGTTTCTAAATCTGAACAGATAGTGGTAATAAATAAATGTGACAAATACAATCAAGTTGATTGGTCTAAGGCAGGGGTGTCAAACTCACATCACGGTGGCGGCACATGACATATCGGGACTTTTTTCCTCCTTCGCTAAACTGGGTGTGGACTTGGCCACCATGTGACACATCCAGTTTGTGGGCCAGTTTAAAATATTGTCCTGTATCATGTTTTTGAGTAAGAATGAACACATACACACACACATTGACACAGAAAGAAAATCAGTTGTACAGCACAGAAGAGCAATAACATACATCCAATAAAGAGCAATAAAACATAAGATTTAAAACAAAACTTGTGGGTAACCATGGTAAAAGGTCAGTAGTCTTTAACTGTCACTAGAAAGACATTCATATTGCTTTCAGAGGAATCTCCTTGATGAGGACATTCTATTTCAAGTGACAGATTAAAAGACATTTCTCCAGATGGCACTCATCATTTCAGAAGAAAATGATCATGGAGCCCAAAGGAGAATAAGCTAAAAAGTAAAAAAGTACTTATGATGGTCTAGAAGTGATCTATATGAGTGCCAGAAAACTTTTATAGCCTTCCTAAAAAATGTATCTGTACCAAATATTTGAAAGACTGGACTAATCATATCTCAGATGTGCAAACTAAAATTTCATTAGTGTTTTAAAATCAGGCCACAGGTATAATAAACCAGGTGTGTAAAAGAGTTTTGAAGGTGACATTTTGGTCAAAGAATTTTACTTAGTCACAGACTGACTTTCTTTATGTGTTAGTTTGAAAGGTTTTCAGATCATGTTAGCTAAATTGTGATAAAATAAATTATGAATACATTTATTATAATATATTCAGTAGAATCAATTACTTAGGATAATTAATCTGAAGAAACCTTTGAGGGATTCTGTGGGTCTTCAAGAGAAAATAGATTAAATATAAGAGTAATTATTATTCTGAAAGTACGGCTGCTTAAATGGGAGAACTGAGTCAGCCTGATAAAGTAATGCCAGCTAGTAAGGAGCAAATTAGAGTTATGAGGATGCTAGTAGCAGGATGGAATAGTTTGATGCTGTATGTCTGTATTTCAACCCTTTTGCCTGACAGCATTTATTCTTTATCCTAGTTATAGAGTAACAATCACTTGTCTGTCACTATAATGGAGAGGGCAGAGGTTGTTCTGTTTCCTTGATATAATCATACTCATTTTTTAATTAAAACTGACTTGTCCCATTGATTCTTGTTGTCAGTCTAATTGGGGATCTTGCCAAGGTTGACCTGTTGCACTATAATTCCAGATTAGCTGTAACAATTTAAAGTCTACACTTTTGTGCTTTTTAATACAAAGATTCCCACATCACCTTCTTGTTCTTGTTTTATTGGTTTCTTCTTGTTTTTATACCCTTCTAAACAGAACTCTACCAAACATACTTAATAAACTAATTCCATCGTAGTTTTATATTCCTTTTGCCAATTTTCCATTTGTATAAGAAAAAAATACCATACTTCCAGTTGTTAGGATCAGATATAGTCTTTCTAGTCTTGTCAAACAAGTTTCACAGTCACTCTATATTTTAAGATTCCTTCAGCCTTATCTTAGCCCTACCACTTTTCAACATTTTCACAGTATTAATTACTTCCTTTTCATCCATTTTTCTTGGATACTGAGAACTGTAGCATTTATTTGAATTCTACTCATTAATGTATCATTATTTAAATACAAATCTCTGAAATTCCCATTCCAGTATTCCCTCACTTCAGTTTCTTTCAGAATCATGTCATCACTTTTATTTTTAGTTCACTTCATTCAGTGGAAGTTCCTTTTTTAGTTCTTTTCAATCACTTCCAGTTTTTAATTTCCATCATCAAAATCACACTGCATTTAGATGCCTCTTTTAGTCTTCGCAGGATTGCATTTAAGTTTCTTGCTATTTTTGATTATATTTTTTCAACTATGTTTTTCTCTACGTATATGCATTATACAATATCCTTTCCTATATTTGTCTTTTCCACCATTTTTACTTATTAATTCTATCAAACAGTCTCAATTCTACACAATTCTTTTCTTACTCTTCAAGTAGCTTTTATATCTTCTCTCTTTTCTTTCACTTGCTATTTATTCTTTGGTGGAATGAACATAATATAATTTCATACATGACCTGTATTAAACAGTTATCCATTCTTAACCACCATGACACTAAAATGACTAAAATTATATAACAAAGCAAAGTTCAATTTACTTGAATCACAATATCGCTCAAAAATACATAAGGAGAGATTTTGCATTCTGGTGCATATTTTGTCATTTTTCCATACCCCTCACACCCGGAATGTATAAGTTTGGAATTTGTACATTCTCTCCTTACCACCATATTATTTTAATTATAATTTCTTAATTATAGAAGTATTTTATGATTGATTTTTTTTATCATTCAGTATGGCAGTATTATGTTCAACAAAACTCAGGTGTGAAGAGATTAAAAGAGAAAGCAATGACATAATTCAGTAGAAAATATATAAATAAAGCACTAGCAGCAAAGTATTTGTTTATTGCCTTAAGATAGAGAATGAGCTAAACTGCTGGATAGAACTTCATAATTTGGGCACTGCAGAACAAGAAACAATGGATGGAAACTAATCAAGGAGACAAGCAACCTAGAACTATGTAGATATTTCCTGACAGTGAGAATAATTAAGCAGTGGAACAACTTGCCTTCAGAAGTTGTGGATATTCCAACACTGTAGATTTTTTAGAAGAAATTGAGCCATTTGTCTGAAATGTTATAACAGGGGTTTGGATTAGGAAACCTCCAAGGTCCCTTCCAACTCTGTTATTCTGCTACTTAAAATACTTGGCTTCAAGTCCTTGTGTGGTACACTTCTTAAGATGGCTGCTTATATAATCATGACATAGGGCAGGGATATTGTTTTATTTTTCCTATCCTAAATGTTATAAATCTAAAAACAACAATCTCTTAGAATAGAATTCTTTATTGGCCAAGTGTGATAGGACACACACAAGGAATTTGTCTTTGGTGCATAAGCTCTCAGTGTACATAAAATATATAAGTGATAAATCATGATCATAATCATCATAAATACATTCATCATGAATCATATGATACAACACTTAGTGATAGTCATAGGACACTAATTAAGCAATAAAAAATAATAAGCAATAAAAAATAGCAATCTTGAATTGACCCTGGAAATAAATTAAAAAGTATATTGCCTAAGACAAGAATGGAAGGCTTTGGAATATTTGGGAGTTGTACTTTACACATTTTTAGGGACGCAGTGTTTCAGTGGCTAAGACGCTGAGCTTGACAATCAGAAAGGTTGGCAGTTTGGTGGTTCAAATCCCTAGCACCACGTAACAGGGTGAGCTCCCATTACTTCTATCAGCTTCCAACAATTTAGCAATTCAAAAGCATGTAAAAATGCAATTGGAAAAATAGAGACCACTTTGGTGGGAAGGTTACAGCATTCCATGTATCTTCGTCATTTAGTCATGCCAGCCACATGACCACAGAGACGTCTTCAGACAGCGCTGGCTCTTCGGCTTTGTATGGAGATGAGCACCGGCCCCTAAAGCCGGAAATGATTAGCACGTATGTGCAAGGGGAACCTTTACCTTTAGAAAGTCCAGTCAGGGACAAGGATTCTTAGGTCTAAATAAACCCCATCTTTGAAACCAGTCTCCTTAGGAAATATTTTGCTTAAAAAGTTTTTTATGTGTTTTCATTTCTTCACATAAATATTAAGCCTTTTTGCAGATATCATTATAAATCTCATGTTGTGAAGAGAAACAGAAAAGCTGAACAATCTCCGCAGGTAGCTGTGGTCATTAGTTTTCCCGCCTCAAATTTGTTTGAGAAGGCCAAGAATGCCACAGCAATTTATACCTTGTCACAATTTTGTACCTAATTGTTTATTCTTCTTGGAAAAATAGTCCAATAATCACTATTTAAGAAAATCTAATTCCAATACAGCACTTTGTCACTCAAAAATCTCAACTAAGATATAACCAGCCTTTAACTATAATAGACAAATGAGGATTCCTTGAGAGCAGAAATCAGTTTTGTATGTGTAAAATGGTCTTCCTCCTTTATTATATTCTCATTTTACTTCCCTTGTTATGGAGAATTTGGCAAATTTGGCCCAATTTCCAATGAGCAATAAGCCAAATGAAATTCCTATGTTATTTCTGTGCTCTGTCTAGACAGGGGAGATGAACTAGACTTGTAAAAACACCACATAGGCCAGATAGGATATGTGGCAAGTCTTGCTTTTATAAAATTACCAAGGTTATAATGTCTTGTTAGTTACTTGGTTAGCTATTAAGTTAACTGCTTCCTTTCCTTTAGAATATCAAAGCAGCACATACTGTAAAGGGACATTAATTTTAGATACTTTCATGGAGTACAGTGTTAAAATAGACTACAATTACATTTTTCTCTGTTACATAAAGTTGACTAATAAGAAGACAACAACACTATGATTCCGTAGGTTTCTTGCCATGAAAAAATGTGCCTAAAATTTAATATATTAATTTATTATATTAATATATTAATATACATCCAACAAAATTAAATGCTATCTCTGCCTTGTTAAAAGTAATCTCTGAATAAGGAATAGCTGAAATTGTAGAAGCGTTCAGAAAAAAATACAATCAAAATGTATACATTTGCAAGGAAAGGAAATGAGAAAATGAAAAAATAAATTGAAGACCCTTCTGAAGATGTCTCACTTACTTGGATATAATGATGGTAGACTCAAAAGTCCATTCTCTTTTTTTGTTCCTTAGAGTATAACAAACATTTTTATGTGATTGTTTAATGCTGTATTCTGCAGGAAGAAAACTTCTACAACAAATATGTGCATTGCATTCAGAAATAGTGTTATAATTTTATATATGTTAATAATTTCTACTTCCAAAGATTTAGAAACTGACTTTTTTCATCTGTACAGAACATTGAAAAAAATCTCATGGGGTTTATCCAAAATTCTTAGAGAACAACTTCTGGTTGACTTTGTTATACTAAAATAATATATTTAGATCTTATCTTATCACAGAACAATTCTAGTGTGGAATGAGTGCTAGTGGATTATATATAAGAAATGTATTCAAAGTTTTAAAACTCTATTGCTGTAGGCCAGGGGTGTCAAACTCAAGGCCCCGGGGCTGGATCCAGCCCACGGGGTGCTTAGATCTGGCCCACAGGGCTGTCCTGGAAACAGGGAAGGACCAACCTGCAGTGCCTCTGCCAGCAAAAATGGAGCTTGGGAGAGCCACACACAGCCCTCGCAAGCTCTGTTTTTGCTAGTAGAGGGTTGCAGGAGGCCGTTGCAGCCAAAAACAACTCAGGAACCTGTTTTCTCTGGTAGAATCCTCTGGCCGCCACAGGTACCCCCGACTCGAATGACATAAAGCTGGTGACACCCACCCTGGCCAAGCCCATCCCGGCCCCCTGAAGTGACCCTCAATGAAATCAAGGTTGACATCCTTGATGTAGGCAGTGAAAATTCAAATGAAGTTTTTAATATAAGACTGTAATGAGTATTAAGTTTCAAATTTGAGAAAATGTCAGAAGAGGAAGAATCAGAAAAAAAACAAAAACAAATTGGAATTAGAAGATTCAATTGACTATTGCCGTAAACGTATTCTTTGGGTTTTTTTCTCCTAGATCTTTCAAGCCTGATTTTGTTCTCATCCGTCAGCATGCTTACAGTATGGCCTTAGGAGAAGACTTTCGCAGCCTTATCATTGGCCTCCAATATGGTGGGGTCCACAGTGTCAATTCACTTTTCTCTATCTACAATTTCTGCAGCAAACCTTGGGTGGTAGGTGATATTTTTAAATATCCTCACATAAAATAAAAAGGGAGTTCTTTAGGTACACAAAGGAATTTGAAAGTCAACTTTTAGTGCAAAATATTTTTAAAAAACTTAAATCAAATTCTTTAGTTTTACCAGTAATGAAGATTTCAGTAAATAATACAGTTATACAATTTCTCAGCTGGATTAAACAATCAGATTTAATCATTTAATCAGATGGATTAAACAATCCATCTTAGCACAAAATGTCTCATTTCATCAGTTCTAGAAAATCCTTTTCTTCATCTTTAATAACACTGTCTATCCTGAAAGGGAATAATGTATAGCTGGGAATTAAGTCAAAAATATTTTTAGGGTATATGTTTTGTTTTGCTTTTCTCGGAAAGCTCTATTTTGAGGTTCTTTTTTAATTCTGGGAAATTCTAAATTGCTACCACCATCACCATATCTCAGGTTGTTTTCTTTACTAAGAAAGCAGCTAAAGAACTGTCATCATAATAGTTTAAGAACTATAGAAATACACAATAGTTAAGTTATTTCTGCATGAATTCATTTGCTTTCCTAATTCACAAGAGTATAAGAAGGTGGAAAAAGTACAACACAATCACATTTTTGGATTCCACTATTATAGCCACTCTTGTTAAAAATAATTCATATGTACACAGAAAGGGTCTTCGTGTGTGTGAAGGGCAGTAGTGGGATTCAATTTTTTTTACTACCAGTTCTGTGGGCATGGTTTGTTGGGCGTGGCAGGGGAAGGACACAGTAAAATCTCCAGTAAGAGGTGGTATTTGCCAGTTTTCCGAACTACTCAAAATTTCTGCTACCAGTTCTCCAGAACTGGTCAGAACCTGCTGAATATCACCTCTGGTGAAGGGTATATTTTTAAAGAGGTAGGATTAGGACATATATCTGTATTTATTCCTCCTGTTTTTCACTCTGTTTGATGGGTCTCTATAAGTCATCTAAGTCACGGGTGTCAAATTTGCCATGTCACGTTGCCGTCACATGACACATCACAATGTTTTCATTTCACAGAGCTTGGGTGGGCATTGCCTGTGCATGACATATCTGCCCCGCAGAACTACAGTTTGACAGTCCTAATCTAAGTCATCCAAGAGACCCTAAACACCATAATCACTGAGTTGAACATCACCTGACTGAGATGTGCTGACAACCTCACTCCCCCTTTTGTTGTTAAACAAATCACTTTGGTTGCTAAGTAAAACATCACATGACCAAGATTTATGGTTTTACTTCTGCCTTCTCTATTAACTCTGCTTGTTGCAAGCCAACTGCAAAGCACACAAGTGGCAATCATGCTGCACATGTATGGGCCATTGAGGAATGAGACATTCAGAGGCTCTGAAACCTAACACTCTTCATCTAATTCCTTGGATTCAAGATCTGAGTAGTGGTGCAGTAGTTAGAATGCAGTATTGCATGCTAATTCTGCTGACTGCCAACTGCCAGCAGTTTGGCTCGATCTTGACCAGCTAGAGGTTGATTCAGTTTTCCCTCTTTCTGAGGTCAGTAAAATGAGGACTCAAATAATTGAGGGCAATATGCTGATTCTGTAAACCACTTAGAGAGAGCTGTAAAGCACTGTGAAGCTATATATAAGTCTAAGTGCTATTGCTATCTCATTACTTTTATTTGTATGATTCAGTTGTATGATGGGACAGATACACTGAGCCTGTATTTCAATTTATTTTATTTTATTTATTCCATTAATTTAACTAATCAAATTCAATTTGATTCAATCCTTATTTTGCCCACTTTACGTAGGGTGGCCTTGGCATATCTAAGACCATGTGCAAATTTCTTATACCACCCACCCATCCAGATTGAACACTCTTGCTTTCTCTATATATTTTAAACAAATTCAGAGCAGAGATATAATCATATATAATTACACAGGTCACCTGTCAAGATTCCAACTAATGAAACCAAGCAAATCAGAACTCTGAGACTATAGTCCTCCTCAGAGATCTTCTTCATAATGTATTGGCACTCCTTCCCCGACCTTATCCATTGCTAGTAGAGATGACCTTGATTCCCACGAGAAAGCTCTCTGTTGTGTCTAGTGAGACATTCCAACCTCCTTCCCCCCTTCTCCCTCTGTGTGGCAACTGAGGAACAGAAAAATGGCTGCTGCCAGGTTTGATTTGAAGTTGACATCATCTTTATGTTGGCAGGCACACATACATGTTATGTATGTATGTGTTACAAAACTGAAATTTACAGATTATAAAATTAAATGCTGCATATTGTAATTCTACGAACCAGATATGCAAACATGGGACTCAGAACCGAGAAGGTTGAAGAAATATTTGTTCAAATTAGTGTTTCTATGTCAGAAAATAAAGCAATGTTCACTAAAATCTTCCTGTGATAATTTTTAATTTACATGCTTTTTAAGAACATTTCAATGGTCATGAATATTGAAGACATAATTCTACTTGAATATTTTATTCAAGGCCTGTATCTATACATTAATTCCCAAACTTCTAGATATTTTATCATTTCTGATATATAGACTTGATTCAGACATGAAAAAACAAAACAAAACAAAACAGAATAAAACCCCTTTGATACTTCAGTAGGTTGCAGTTCCCACTATATGCAATAAGTTCTGTTTATTTTCCTTTATTGTATTCTAATTAGGGTAAAAATATTATCTATAACATACTGATTTCTTTGTTGCACCTCCAATAAAATAATAACCATTAAAGCTTATATAGATCATCACCATGAAATATATTTTGTATTGAGTTGTCATCCTCTTGTTGGCATATTGTTAATGTGGATAGGATTGATATAGAACATATTGATGAAATTATCATTTATAACAATGTGTTCCTATGAATGAGCAATCATGAAGAAATCTGAATTATTTTAACTCCTTATTTCTCTTTTATTAAGCAAAAATAAGCTACAGAACTGCATATTTGCTAATCTATGTGAATGGACTTTCGTTGTGGGGAGCTTGCTTTGATTTATGTACTGTTTCATTTATCATAGATAAATCAAGATTTTTGGCTTTGTTTTGTAATCAGATATTTCAGTTAGTTGTGAGAAGAGCCAGTCACTCACCCTCAGTACTAAAAAAGGAAGCAGTGGCAAACCACTTCTGAAACCTTGCCAAGAAAACTGCAGTGACTTGTTCAGGCAGTCTCCAGAAGTAAACACTGAATTGAAGAGACATGCACACAAAATCCTCTCTGCAATGACACGTGCCATTCCTGAAGATCACTATATAATTTTAAGATATCTTGCTATATCATTTCTGCATCTCTTTAGGTACACAGAAGATGAGCACTTTAATTTTCCAGCAAGGATAAAGCTCTGTGCAAAGTATAATCCAAAATATAGTTAACTTCTTCCCTTTATGTACTTGCAACCAGAGGCTGATCTGAAGTAAGCGCCTAAGCCAGAGGTGATATTCAGCAGGTTCTGACCAATTCTGGAGAACCAGCAGCGGAAATTTTGAGTAGTCAGGGGAACTGGCAAATACTACTTCTGACTGGAGATTTTACAGTACCCTTCCCCTGCCACGCCAGCCAAACTCCGCCCACAGAACTGGTAGTAAAAAAAATTGAAACCCACCACTGGCCTAAACACTGTAGTATGCTAGGCCCCTCAGCATGGACAACTCAAAGGCAGCTATAGTGATAAACAGTCGGTAGAGATTTCAGACTGGGATTGGAGTAATAGCAATCATATCATTTGCATAAACAGAAGATGGATGTTAGATGTTTACTTGTTTAAACACAAAACCTGACATAATTTTAAGATTGTGTTATGTACGTGCAGGCATGTAACCAAAAGGATTTTCAGCAAGCATTATTATTGTTATTAATGTGTGGTTACAGAATGTATCATACATTAACAAATATTTTGGATGAAACATGAAGCATCTGAGACATAACTCTTCATGTTTATTTGTATTTGATGTTTGTCCATTTTACAATATTGTTCCCAAGTGATTCCTCTTCTTCTTTTTTCCCTCCCTTCCTTCCTTCCTCCCTTCCTTTCTAGTTCTCTCAGCTAATTAAGATTGTCAGCTCATTGGGTCCTGAGAAGTTTCCTCTTGTAGAACAAACATTCTTCCCAAGCCATAAGCAGATGGTAAGTAACTTGGTTTCTTTGTTTGAGTGGTACAATGTTTTGCAAAAGAAACTGAGATTGCATAAATCACTATCCTGCAGAAGCAGAGTCATACCCCTTCATGGAAATGTTCATTCCACTTCCTTCTCATCAATAACTTTTATATGCTTTCAGGCCTGGTTTATGATAGCCCTAATCTTCCCCAATATTTAATTTCATTATGGTTGCCAGTGCACACTCTTGATCAATGACTTATTATACTGTAATATAAAACAACACATTTCTCAGTATTATAAGGAAATATTGTTGCTGGCTACTGAGAAGAATGCAAGTGTAATGCAAGGACAGAGGATTATTAGGTTTCCCAGAAGCTTGACTACAATGTTGAACTTATGGATGTGGCAATGCATTGCCATATCTCCTGAATGATATCAGCATGCTATGTGGAACACATTGAATACAGATGTTGGTTGCTATATTGGACTGTAAAGTTCTTATCTGAGCAAATTCAACATTCAGTATGACACCTGTGCGCGTGTGTGTGTGTGTATACACAGAGAAGGAGACAGTGGGGGGAGCTAGGAAACAAGGAACTAAAGTACAGGATAACTTTATAATATATTTAAGATTGTAACACTCCTGCAATGTCCATATTACTCACTGAAGCAAATTTGAAAATTGTCACTCACTGGCTCCCAGTGAGTGACAATTTTTTGTTGTCACTCACTGGGTGAGTGACAACAAAAATTATTATTCACAAATAATTTTGCAAAGTCCAAGTTTCTTTTCTCATTATACAAAAAAAGAGTTCTTTATGAGTATTCCTCAAGTTTTGACCACTTGTTCAAATAGCATTCAAAATTACAACAGCACTTGAATGAGGGACATCTGTAACCTGTTAATGAAATTGCAGCCATTGCCATACCACTATGGTTACAGGATTGCTAAGTGTCCAGCTCGCAATTATATCACAGTGAACTACATTATAGTCATTTGTGACTTTTCCTGAAAACACAATGGGGAAGCAGTGAGAAGGTCCAAAGTCATTCCCATAGGTTGCTCCCAAGAAGTTGAAAGTTGCCTATACTTCTTCCACATTTCCCTTCCTATGGTCAGTCAGTATAGAGAAAAAAATTTCTTTGAAACAATGACCTAACCATTAATACTAACAGTCTAGTATGTTATTAAAAAAGATTGAGAATGTATCAAAATCTTTAAAAGGTTGTTTTGACTCATTCTATACAGAATTCTATACATATCTCTTTTGGGGGGGAGGCTGGTAGCTCCCCACCTCGGAGAGACTGCTGGTCTTGGAGGGGACAGGGGACATATATCAGGCTCAACTGCCTGAAGGAAGTTGTGGGAGCACCATCACTTGCGACTTTCAAGCCTCCCATCTGTCAGAAACGGTGTAGGGTCTTCTGCTTGGGCAGGGGGGTGCACTCGATGACCTTACAAGGTCCCTTCCAACTCTGATTATCTGTTATCTCTTATCTGATTGCTTATTAAGCTCTTATCATAATAGCTGGTATCAAGAGCTATAGGTAATAGGTCTTATCAAGCTATTACCAGTTTGTATTACCATGTTGCTCAGAATGAATAATAGGCATGAGTAGATAATATTAGTAATATTACATGGTGCAAGAATAGAAGAACCGAGTATTGGAAATACTCAGACTTTATTTAATTTTTCTTACTTTCCCCAGTGGCTTCCACAGAATCCAATTTCATTAAAATAACAAAATAAGAATTGTAACCTCTACCCCTTTTGTGCATGGATTAGATGTCATGATGAATATACAACGGAAGCTTGCATAGCATCAGATCGATGCTTCATTTGGAATTTCCTTGACCCTCCCAATTATTTCCTGCTATTTCCAAATTCTCTTCAATTGACTGTCATGTTCCCTAGATATGAAAGAGCGAGGGTGTCAAACTCAATTTCATTGAGGGCCACATCAAGATTGTGTTTGACCTCGGGGGATGGGGTGGGTGTGGCCACTCAACATCACTCACATCAGGGGTGCAGGTGGTTGCCTGAGCATTCTGTTGGTGAAAACTGGCTCCCGAGCTCCGTTTTCAGCTGCAACAGTCTCCTGTTGCCAGTGAAAACCCTCTGCCAGTGAAAACAGAGCTTGGGAAGGCTGCATATGACCCATTTTCACTGGTAGAGGCACCATGGGCCAGTTCTTTACTGTTTCCAGAGCGGCCTCATGGGCCAGATCTAAGCACCTTGCGGGCCGAATCCAGCCCCTGGGCCTTAAGTTTGATAGCCCTGTGACTGTGATTAACATTGCTATATTTAAGCTTAAAACAGTATATCAAAAATATTAAATAATGTTTTAGTTTAAATCTGCAACAAAAATCTATCTGCTATATTTAAAAAAAACAAACATTTAAACTTTTTAAAACACTAAAGGGTTGTCAAATCCACCTACATATATTTAGGTGAATTCATCTAAAACATAAATATTTTAGAGTCAGGCATTTCCGGACAATGAAATGTACACCCTTATTCAAGAAGCAAAATATGTTGTTTTCTATTTTTGTCTCAATAAGGAAAATAATATGCAATGAAACAAAAATGTATTAAAAATACAAAAATGTATTTATTTACATTGTTCCAGGACTTCTTTCTTTATTGCTTGAGTCCATTCATAATTTGCCCTCGTACTGGACTATCAATGGTAATGCTGTTAAGCAGGTTTTCCATTTTAAGTATTTAGGTATTCAATTTCAGAAAACGGTGCTCTGGACTAGACATCGAACTGAGGTGCTGAATTTCGGCCTCCTGAGTCAACAGCAGATTTTAAGATATTTTAATACCTCAAGGAGCCAGTTTATTCCTTCTCTCTGCGTATTTATAAGCCAAAACTTTGGCTCAAACTCGTTATGAAATCCAGCATGTGAATATGGGGTTCAATGAATTATTTCGAAAGAACGCAGACTGCTTCTTAGAGACTTCTGGGGTCTCCTCCTTGGTGTTGGCTTTGCTCTGATGTACCTGGAACTGGGCAACTCGATCAAGTTGAATATATGGCGTGGATTAACACCTTAAATGGTGGTTTCGGGTGCCTCTTCTGCAGCTAGCCTCTCTCCTCGGTTTTGGTTTGCCTTTTCCTTATATTTTCCTCCCATTGGGAAGAGGGAGCTGATGAAGAAAATTACACACTGCTAGGTTTTATGGGGAATGCCCTGGGAGATTATGGCTTAAGGACGCCCATTAGGGTGTCCCATGGCTTGTGGACATTGATTGGCAATATTACGAGCCAGAGCTAACAAAACTTGCTCCCCTCTGATCTTCAGCCAATTTAATAATTATGGACTGAGGATGGCTTCCTATTTTTACATTTTATCCATTCCCAAGTATAGAAGAGCTTTCTCCCTGGCTTGCTTTAAGGCTTGCCCTCAGCACTACTGGATGGGTGATTTAAGAGGCTCCCGATTAATGAGTGGCTATGCCCCTGTGAAAGAACTGAGGTTGAAACTGTGGAGCATGTCCTTTTATATTGTCCTATGTATAACACAGACAGATCTAAGTTACTGTATCTCCTTGAAACAGACCCTTCTAGGCCCAATGTTAGTAATATGTTCTTATATTGTCTAGGGGATGGCTCCTCATACATCACTTCTCAGGTTTCCAAATTTTTTTAAGGAGCTGTAACCATCAGAGGAGAACACTGTAATTCTCCTTAGTCAAGTTTTTGGTGACCAAGTGTTCATGACTAATTTTCCCATGTCCTTCTTTTGTTGTACTTGTGTTTTGGTCTGTGACCGCAAAAAAGTATTATTATTATAATTTGCCCTTGTAAATTTCAGGAATACAAATCCAGAAAAATTACACACTCAATTCCGTCAGTGCTACATTAGGGAAATGGTTTGATTTAGGATCAATACATCTTTTTAGATTACTGTCAGAGTGGAATTTCACTCTGGGATATACTGTACTAACTAAAGTAACTTTTAAGAACTTTTTTAAATACCTATAATTTTTCAGGAACTCTGAATAAGGCAAATACCAAAGCTATTTTTTCCCTCCATAGAAACTATGTTAGCATCTACAAGAGTGACTAAATAAAAGTTCAAGATGTATTGCTTTGGCCAGGAATATGCAAATATTTTCAAGCTGAAAAGTTCCATCCTTAAAATGCTTAGAACTGAATAATACGAGGTTTTTGTGTGAGTGTGATCAGAACAAAATACTTGCTTTTAAGTGACACCAGTTTAAATGTTCTGAACATAATGGTTGGGCTGCTCTATGTAGCCTACTTCAGTCTACTGAGCAACAGATACGAATCACAATCTTGCTACTAATGGTTGGTTGATAAGAAACTGAGTGTGGAGAAAATAGTTATATTTATCCACATTGCCAGATAGAAGACCACTTGCAACAGCATATCTACCAGACATTACTCATGTTTATTAAAGTTGTCTACAGTATTTCATTTTGTAGATAGGTAATTGCTCATATGCTATTCTATTTCACACAAATAGTGCTAATAATGTGTAAATGGGAAAGCTGGGAATAATTTAGGTTGGTGATTTATTGCGATTTGGTTATTTGCATGCATTCAACTTAAATATAACAAACATAGATAAAATTTGCCTGTAAAAAAAGACTATCTGAGGCATATCAGCAACGTAGTTGCTGCCAACGATATTCAGCTGGATACCTTTTTATAGAGCATAATAAGTTACAACAGAGATGATAGAATATCTGTGGTAAGAAATAAAACACTTTATTGTTTAGAATAAAAGTACACTATAAAAAGTGAACATTATTACCTTAAAAGACAATATACATTCAATGAATATAAAATTTATAAATAACAAAACAAGGAGGAAAACTGTAAACAGTGCTATTCAACTAAGCAAAAAGTACATTCCTTTTGGGAGGAGTTTTCTCCTAGATTGTATTTATTTCCGCTCTAATGTTCATAATTGCTAACAATGGTAATGCAAAAAAACCAAAACAATTTTTACACCTTGGTCCTAGGCCTGTTTCTAAAAAAAAAAAAAAAGNCACCTTGGTCCTAGGCCTGTTTCTAAAAAAAAAAAAAAAGAGTTGAAATCACTAGGTTTATTATTAAGGTATAAATAGAATTAAATCCTAATTCTGCGGTCATATGCATGCTTTTCCTGAGAATAGCCTCCCTCAAATTTAATGCAACTCCCTTCTGAAGAAAAAAGACATGCTAAGTTGAATCCCTTGCAGATGAGTTCATAACTGGACATTCCAGGTCTTAAAACTTCTGGAATCAGTGGAAAGACACCAGTTGACTTTAACAAGAATGGCTCAGGCCCATACATCAAATACAAAACAAACCAATCAGGGCATCTTGCTGATAAATGTACTAGATAAGCACACAAGTCAGACTACCATTTCAAATCCCACATTACAGTCTGTATAATAGGAATGATAAAAAGGCCCATTTTTTATTTGTTTCCTTAAAATATTTATATAGCCACCCATCTTGTACCAAACTTTGGATGGCTCACTTTTCTTTTAAAAAATAATACTGTAAGTTTCAGCACTGAAAACTTTCACGGCATCCCAAAAGAAATGTATTTTTTGCTGGGTTTTTCCCCCCTCTCTTTTTGCCTCCTTATTAAAACAAAACCAAGAACCAAGCCACCCTGTAGGAGAGGATTGTTGATTGAGCTATCACTCTTCCTCAAATAACTCTTATCTTCTGTGGTGTACAGTAGAACACCTACATATTTCATTGGATGGGTATGCTATTTTATTTCTTACAGAGATACATTACAACTTGAATAAGAACACGTTTTTTTTCTTAGCACAAGAGAGATTTTCACCATTTTCTGACTGCAGTATTATGGTGACTCAGGTATGACCTTAATAAGTGAAAATAATCTAGAGCTGCCATTCAGTTGAAAGGAGAGAGCAAATACAGCTGCTGTCTTCTTGCTTTTAAGATCTGAGCTTAAATCAAGTTTGTCTCTAGAAATGTGGGCAATTTATATTGCTGGCTTTTATTATTTTGGTTGATCATAATATAAACTAGTCTTTTTTATGGAAACATCTCTGAATCTACTGTTAGCAACATTTACACTATACTTAATAAACATAAAAGTACTGTTGTGGAAAATATAGCAGATACTTTTCTGAAACCATGTGGTTTATGGATCTGCAGTGAGGTTGTGATAGATTTCTGTGTTTGTGTGTTTCTGTGTTCCTGCTTAGCCATCTCTTTTGAATTGTGGAAGCTCTATTAAATAATATTAAGCTCTCTGTTACAAAAGCTTATTCGGTTAAAGTGAGGAGAAAACTAGGTAAATTTTTCAATTATATTCTAGAACAATTTTGAACTTATGGAAGCTCTGTTTTTTAGGAGGAATGAATTGAAGACAGAAAGTAATGTTAAGACAAACTATATCAGTACAAAAGGACAGAGCATGTGCTTGTAGTAAGTGTATTAACCTTTACCCCATTCTATGATCTCAGTAAATTATGCAGTTGCCAACCCCAATAGAAACTTCGCTCTTAAATTACTTTTAAAAGATTTTTATATTACACCTTTTCATAATAGTAATAAAGACTGTAGTGAAAGTGGAATAGCCAGTTCCTTACTGCTAGAAAGCATAGTGAGCCCAAACCATAGGGCTGTTTAACTGTAGTCAACAGTGGAATACATAATAATCTCCCTAAAAATATTAATTAGTTAATAGATCTAGTTCTTTTAAGAATTACATTAAAGGCTGGAAAAGTAGATATTAATATATTCCCTGCCTATCTTCTCTATTTTCACTGTGCCTACTGATAAACACACTATTAATGAGTAGGAAAATATTATGAAGAAGCAATCTTTCACTGCGGTGCCAATATTCACAGGAGAATAAAGTATTATGAAAAGATTTCTATATAACAGAATTTACAAAATACCGCATCATGAAAAACTATGAAAAAAATTAAATGTTTTTCAAAGTACAGGCTGACCTAGTATTCATACAATTGTAAGGCACTTTTACAGCACCATTCTACTGTATATATTTAAGGGAAGGGGATAGGGCATCATGGAAATATTTTAGTCTTAGAACAATTGTTTGCATTGGCCCTTATTTTGATGGCAAGAAAGAAAACAAGCATACAGGGAAGGGAATAAAAACAGATTATTATCACTGCTTTAGAAATTACTGGAACTCCAGTAGCTTTTGAACTAAAAAAACAAAATAGTAACTAATGACTTGGAATGTGAATGGTTGCTCTTTTGAAACAAAAGCATGAAACTTTTTATTACTTATAGCATGAAACAGAATCATGCCCTGTCAAAAATAGCTTATATCATTATATCTATATACATTTTTGTTCAGCAAAAGCAGTGTTTGGGCAGCTGGTTTCTTACATCAATATGTCCCAGGGAAGTTGTTTCTTTCCTCCTGTGCTCCAACTTTGTCCACTCTCCACAAAATTATGGGAAAGTTATGTGTAAAACAAATACTGAAGAAGCAGTTTTACATCCACACCAAAGCTGCAATCTGGTGTTGATTTGGTTCTCAACAGGTTCGTTCCACATTTGTATTTAGAAAATGTATTAGCTTCATTTTAGTTGATTTTGATTTTTTTAAAAGAAATGTATTTTCTGTGCAAACCTAGGTATGCCATGAAATTTCTACATTCATATTGGAATGGACAGGCATTTTGAAGTGTGCAATCTTTTGAATTCATGCAAAGGAATTTTTTCCAAATACTCCATATTCCATTCTATAATAAATGTGATGACTTTCTTTGCATCCCTTCATCATGTTATGATGATCAATGGTGATTAATCCCAACTGGCTGCTTTCAGCTACCTGCTCTGAGAACTGAATGTGAGAATAAAACAGCAGCACAGGAAATGAAGAGGAGGGAATAGAATTTTAATCAGAAAGTTTTTGAGATTTGTGTTTTCCTACAAAAATATATATTGCTATATGTATAGTGCTATAAAAACTTTAAGCAAAAGCTCCCTTGATCATCTGGGAACTTCTGTTCACACACCAGATAAATATTTTATCAACATGGGATGAGAGCAATTTTTTAAAAGATAATTTTAAAAAAGAGTTAAGACAGCATAGATTTAAAAATCACAACAGTTCGAAGTGCTAAAAGTTGCAAGAAACAGGCACTAATATCATGGTTGCCATCATGATCAAATATGCGTTAGTGTCCAAAGAATGCTCAGCCACATGGAAGAAAAGAACAGGAAAGAAAGGACAAATGGAATTTCAGGGGTCAGTTGCATTGATGATGGTTTTATCAGGAGGTGCCCATCCTCTATACCAGCTGCAATAGCCATCTTTATGTTTGATGCAAGCATAATGCTTTGACTGGTACCCTGGTTGACCAAAGCTGGAAAGCATGTCTGTCCAGAGGCATTCATTCTTGGAGGTCACAAAGCAAGGAAGATAGTAGCATGGCTTAATCTATAATTACAAAACAAAACAAATGAAAGGTATTGAATTCATCAGACACTTTAAGACTGTATAAACTTTTGTGCTCATACATATCGTCTGAGCCATGGTGGCGTAGAGGTTAGAATGCAGTATTACAGGCTAATTCTGCTAACTGCCAGCTGTCGGCAGTTTGATTCTCATCGGGTCAATGTTGACTCAGCCTTCCATCCTTCTGAGGTCAGCAAAATGAGGACCCAATTGTTGGGGACAATATGCTGACTCTGTAAACCACTTAGAGGGGAATGTAAAACAATGTGGTATATAAGTCTAACTACTATTGCCATCGCTATTCAAATATACAAAAAGTAGTATGTACCACTACATTAGTCATGAAGGTAAAGAATTATTTCAATCCATTTTTAATCTAATTTTCAATATTTTAAATCATCTGGTGATTTATTGAGTCTAGAAATCCTAATCCTAGTATGAGAGCAACATTATAATAAGTTCCTGGAGCTTGCAGGCCTAATTTTCTTCCCCAGGTTTTCACCAAGGAGTACAATTCCTTTTTGTTACCTTTTTGAACCATCCATCCCAAAATATTAATCATAGTATTTTAGTATCATAGTATCTTTTTGGATTGGTTCAGAGGATTGGGAGGTAGAAACAGGCTGTTGTACTGTTCTCATCCTTCATCTGGGGCCAGTTCCATTCAGTTATTGGTCAGTGGCAAAGATATGGCTGTTACAGGGTCCAATCTGAGTCAATCACCTGTGACCAACCCAGATTGGATCCAGCAACATTAACCTGGTACATATATATTCACCTTCATTCATCATGTGGCTTTTACTCTCTGAGGTGTCTCAAGTAGCTATTTCCCCATTTCTGCTTAACATCTACATGAAATCACTCGGTGAGGTCATCCATTGACACAGGACTAGACATCACTCAATCTTTCATGCTGGATAGGGTTGCCCTACCTTAAACAGTGAGGCTCACAACAACTACATGAAGAGCAGATGACAGCTATAGTGCAATGGGATATTGACCAACTCCATCTTATGCAACAGTTTTAGGTCAGGAGTACCTGTTTATCTTCAAGTATGCATTATTCATCTCACAATTAGACTACCTCAGTATGCTCCATAAGTGAGGCCATACTTAGATGACCATTCAAAAGCTTCAACTGGTCCAGAGAGCAGAAGCATGGTAGTTATTGATATATATCAGCAAACACATGTACTTCACAAACTGCACTATTTACCATTATACTTCTAGGTGTCAGTTCTTTCTTATAAAGCCCTTCATGGCACAAGGCCAGGTTACATTCACAATCTTCCATACCTAATCATTCCTGTAAGATCTGACATGACAAACATTCTCTTGGTCTCATTATTTGGCAACATCAGCTAGTTGAACCCAGGAGATAAGCCTTTTCTGTGGCTTCCCTTGCCCTTAAGAAGAGTATCTCCCCAACCAAAATTTGGTTGGACCTGCTCCTATCTTCCTTTTGAAAAGTATTAAAGTGCTTTTTTTTCCTTACTGGCATTGCATCCAGGAGCGGTATGATCTTAGATGATTTTTTTCAGACCATTTTATGTGTCAGCATTCCAATGATGTGTTTCTGTTTGGGATTATGTTAACTATTTGTTTTATTGTATTGTTTTTATTGAGTTGAGTTGTTTATTAATGATGAATGGTACCTTGAACCATGTGTCAAGTGTACAATTATATGTCTTGATTAAATAAATAATAAACATTTCAAATGTATCAGGGTGGCAGAGACATCTCTTACCTTGCAGCCACAACCTAGATGGTAACGATGGTTTAGTCCTTTGCGCTGAGACAAGGTCAATCGATCCCACTTTTCATTTAGATTACACAGTCCTGTATAAACCTTTCCATCATAAACTCGACCTACAAAACATAGGCACAAATTGTCCATTCCAGTGTCATTCATTTGAGAGCTCAAGATAATTTATTAACGACTGTCCTTTTCTAATGCAAAATTTGCCAACATTTCCAATTACAGTAAGTTTAGAAAGAGCAATTACATAATTTGTCATAAGGAGTATTTTATTGATACAATTCTAATAAAAGTCAATTAATCAGATACATTCATTAAAAACAAAGACATCATCAGCATCAGAGAAAAATAATACTTATGTTGTTAAAAAAAAAACCCAGGGCAAGAAGATATTTTAACCTGTAATTAAAAGGAGGTTAAAATATGCTGCCTCATTTATTTGGAATGCACTACCAGCTGAGTTGAAAGTCCTAATATTTACTGGATTTTTAAAAAGCCTTAAAACACAAACCCTTTAAAACAGGTTCTTAATGATATACATTGATTATTTTTAGGATTTCTAGCTTAAAATCTGACCATGTTAGTGAAAAACAGATTAATGTATGCATGACACTAGACCTCAGTATAGTGACTGGAATAAATACTTGTAAATTGTACCCACTAATGCTGGACTTCAGCCTCTAAAAATAGCTGAAACTGATATAGCCTGTAAGCTTGCCATAGTGGAAAATTTGTTATGTTTTACCTGTAATCATATACTGATACTTGTTGACCTCCAACTTGACTCCACAAAGACTTTCAGAGGCCTCAGTGTAGATGTATTGAACATGTGGCATCTTGTCAAAACCTCTGTACATCTGCAAAAAAAGAGCAAACACACGAGAATGAAATGCTGTGCAACCAAAACAAACAAACTCCCAAACCTATCACTTTTTCAATTATCCAGCTACTTTCTCATCTGCCTTTATATTACAAAGAATGTATATCATTGATGATTCCAGAATCCTGGCCTACAGTTTCCACTATCTCAAGAAGCAGAGCTAAGATAAATGGTTTAGAATTGTAGAGTACACAAATCTTGACTCCGTTCAACAACTGTCTGTTGCATCTAGCTTTCTGTTGTACTGGAAAAAAATTGTAAAGTCTTCAAAAAACAAACCAACCCCCAAACCTTGTTTCTTCAAAGGATATAGAATTGCAGACAACTTTTATTAGCCTTGAGCAGAATCTTGTAGAACCTGTTCCATTCTCAGATCTATTTAAAGAACGGGTTTTCACAGATTCTTATTTTTGTTAGAGTAATCAAGGTGATATTGCTATTCATTGGATCTGTCATTATAGGGTAAAAGTCTACTCAAGGGTAATGAGGAATGTCAACACTGGTTTGTAATGGCCTACAGAACCATCTCTGCTTGCTGAAGATGAAAAGACGATAAACAGAATTACTGTTAATAGGAGACAGGCAAGTGGCTATTTTGCTCAGTCACTAAATTACTTTATGTAATATGTTTCAGGTTTCTACAGTCACTGCCAAAGTCTTTTTTTTTTATCCTCATTCTTCTAAAGACATTAAACTAGTCTTATGACTGAGATGTAACAGCCAAGAAAAATAAACCAAAGCAGATTTTTAACATTACATAAGAGGTCAGTTAACAAAAGAATGTCCAGAGCAACAGGTTCAAGTGAAGTCTGTTTATTATGCGGGGAGTACAGAAAAGAGCCAACGTGAAGGAGAAGGAGGAAAGGTTTTTTTTCTTCAAAATGAGCAAGTCAAATCTAACCAGGCTTCAAGGCCCTATTATTTCTAAACTCTACACAAGGAGTTTCATATAGGTTTCTCACTGTCAGACTTGTTGGAAAACAAAAACAAAAAACAAATGGGACACTTGTTAAGTCATTCTGACAAAACAATTAAAGAGTTTCGTAGCTTATTTTCTACACAATTTTAGATTCATTTGTTTGTTATACTGATCAATGCTACAAAAGTCTAAGACAGGTTAAATAATATTATTTCCTCAACATTTATTCTCACAACAATCCTATGAAGTAAAATATTCTGGGAAATAAGTGACCGGCTTGAAATTACTATTATGTTGCCATGGTTGAAAATAGAACTGAAATTCCCTGTCCTATTCTATCTCCCTAACCACTGCATCACATTGGCACAAATTAAGCAGTATTTCTTAATGAAATAACATGTGATGAATAAATCAGTCATTTGTTTCAATGTTTCCATAAATTATAATCTAGAATATACTGAAATACACATATAATTGCAGAACATCTACTTTGACCTCCATGGAAAGATGTATGATAATGAAGTTCAATTTTATGATGCAGAACAGGCTTTTTAAAAATTGAAACATTATAAGGCAACCTAGACAAGGAATACAATTTCTATAAAATCTAATGGTAGGAGGCAGGTTGCATGAAGAAACACAGTGCATGAAATTGTTGTTTTCATGTTCCTATCCTGCCTCAGTAACTGTTGTACTTGCTCCACTAGGAGCTGGTTACTTGAATCAAATGCATAAAGTCAAGCAATAAATTAAGAAAAGATTCCTTGCATTAAACTATAGAAAAGAATATTTGTACCTCAGATTTGAATTGTGGGGTCCTTGATACTCTCTAACCTTGGTTGTTTTCTTGTAGATTTTTTCATTACCTAACTAGATAACATCATCAGTGCTAGCAGGGGAATATCTGCAAGAAAACAACCAAACACCAAGAACCCCACAAACTAATATATCTTTTCTTCTGTGCAAAATCTTCCTGCTTTCAGGATGTTGCCTACAACTAATTGGTGAAATTTTCTCAACCTACCACACCTTTTCCCCCCTCTCTTTTAATATCACTACTTACTTACCCAATCTGTTGAGTATATGAGTATTAGGAAAACTGTTTTGTTTTATTAGTTATTTTTTCTCCTAACTCCCAGTGGGAAACCTAAAATGTCTTTTAATATAATTTCTATAATGACTGCAGGGTACATTTAGTTATTAGTTCACTCTATAGACTTAGAAGGAGACAGCTGAGATTTTGGCTGTCCTATCAAGGGTTGAATTTGTGAAGAATATTTCCCTTCAAATGATTAAAAAAAGAAATTAAGCTTCATTTAAATTATTGTATAGAAGGAAGTGGTAAATACATCATATGCATATACACACCTGGTCCATCTGGCAGAGCAGAGTTAGTTAACAATGCTAAATAACAAGAAACTTTAATCTAGCCCCATTTCACCAAAGTCATGATGTTACTTCTCTCCTCAGCCAATGTTTTTCCATTGGAATATAATGCAAACAGAAGGAGCAGGAGCAAAAGATCAAACTCCCATATTCTCCTAATACTCCTTTCTGTACTCAAATGTTTACTGCAAAAATGTTTGTCTGTTTTCATCTAATTTCTGTTAGTCATATGGAATTAGGTGATTACAGTTAAGATTTTGTGCCAAAATCAGTAATTTTTAATCATAAAATTATTATCTGCTTTTTATTTTTAAGGAGAGACAGATTCCTTCTACTTCTAAGGCTATGGTAGAAAAGACTTATTTCGCTAAACTATTAATGAGTACAAATTATAAGCAATTGTTTCTATACACCTGAAAAATTAAACATTTGTCAAGTTGGAAAGAATCACTTCACACACATAGCTAGGTATTCCTATGTATATGTAAATTAGCACAACACTGCATAGAGAAAAAATGATAGCTTAGATGTGGGAAATCACCTTTGCTTATTCACAAAATTATCCAAGTCATTCATTATTTGGGATAAAGGCTAGGTCCCACTGGCCGACGGACGCAAAACGTATGCATAAAGGACACAGCGGATGAGCAAAATTTCGGGGGTGGCTCCATCCGTTGTCATCCGCTCCAAAAAGTGGTGAAAATTTGCATAAACAGAATGGAAAAGAACGGACGTGGGTAGTATGTAGTGGGGATGTTAAACGGATGTTCATAGGAAGCCTAGCAGATGTATATCGGATGCAAACCGTTCACTGGGCATCCTTTCTATTTCCGTGCAACTAACGCTGTGTAGACGTTCCGTGTACCTTTTGTTTCCTTCCTCTTTCCGTTTTCAGCTGCAGCAGATGTGAGTTGCGAGGATGCCCAGAGGATGCAGAGAGGATACAGCGGACGTTTAATGGATGATAAATGGACATATAACATTTGTTGCTCGGATGTCACAGATTTACATCGTACACAGTGGAAAGTTCATCCGTTCACAAAGTTTTGTGCAGCTCAAAACTTCTTGCGCGGATGAAATCACAGTGGATGGATGCTTGACGGATAGAGCGTATGAAACACGTATGCAATGAGTACACAACGGATGCATTGCATTTTCCAATGGATGGCAAGCTTTTTTTAACGTTTTACATCCTCTTTGCACCCGTTAGTACAGTGGGACAGGGGCTTTAGTATGAGCTCAGGGGATTGAATGACTTACCTGATGATCTCTGAAAATGTTTTGTTGTTTTAACTAAATATGATTGGCATCTGTTCACTCACCTTCATTTGTTTGACAGTGTATCGCATTGTACCAAATGGCCCATCTTTCAAAAGTTTCTTGCCAACTACCTTGGCCCGGATAACTATAATAAAAGAAGATAGGTCAAGTGAATAGCATCGTCTTTATCCTTAGTAATAGCTCATTTTCAAATAGCATAAATGAAAGAGAATAGTAGGCTAGACTTTTAAAATTTCAATTTGCCGAAAGCAGTGTGGAAATACTGCTTGATTTATACTTGAAAAATTACTACTGCTAATAATAATAGCATAACTAACCATAATTATGATGATAAAATAATTAGAAGTTAAACTGCTCTGGGTACTGAAACAGACAAGAATTTTCCACACAACAACCCAGACATAATAATTGTTCATAAGACAGACAAAACAAGCCTGGGTAATGGACATGAGACAGCAAAACAGAAGACAATGAACTGGAGAAAATAATCACAAAATATAAAGACCTGAAAAATAGTTGTGATTTGTGGCAAAATAAAAGCAAAGGAGGACCAATATTAATAGGAGCTTTGAGTGTAATCACAAAACATCTGGAGCACCACTTGAACACCATCAACATTGCCGAAATCACCATTAGTCAATCGCAAAAGGCAGCTTTATTGGAACAGCTTACATCCTGTCACAATATATTTAATATTATTAAACAATAACATCTGCCTATCCCCAGTCCTTGGGAAAAACAGATGGATAAAAATGCCAAATCTGGTTATGCAACCAACCGTAATAATAGTAGTAATAAGTTCATGAAATTTACCACTTTGTGTAAATTTCAGTGGCTATAGCCTTGAAATAGCTAGTGATCTCTTCTTCTAGTGGGATTACCTAGATGCTACAGAGATGGGATTACCTAGATGCTACAGAGTGTGGTATCATGTTTCCTTTGTACTTTCTTTCAACATGTCATATTTGCCATACTTGCCTTTTCAGCTCAGCAAGTACAGTAAGTGGCAAATGTAGCTCTTTAGTGGAACAGAAAATTATATGTTGCTGAAGACAGGAGTGAATCATTATACAAATGATTGACCATCAGACTCAAAACCAAGAATGACATGTGGGTGATTCTTCTATGCTGAGTTCTTTATGCCATAGGCAAAATCTTGCCAGACTGAGCACTCTACTATTTGCACCTATAATATTTTTGGGGAGCTATTAGAGAAGGGATGTCTTCGCCCCCTTCCTCTCACACATCTGGGCTGAGGTACCTCTTATTCCTCTGAAATCCATCTCCTTACTACATTCCATCACACTAACCATCCAGAGGTGGTATTCAGCAGGTTCTGACTAGTTCTGGAGAACCGGTAGTGGAAATTTTGAACAGTTCAGAAAATCGGCAAATACCATCTCTGACTGGAGATTTTACAGTATCCTTCCCCTGCCATGTCCACCAAGCCATGCCCACAGAAGCAGTAGTAAAATAATTTGAATCCCGCTACTGTAACCAGTCTCTAAGTAGTAGATAGCAATTGGATTTAAGATTTGAGCTAGTCATTCTCTCCCAGCCCAACCCACCTCATAAGACTGTTATAGAGAAAAGGGAGACAGTAATATTATGGAGTTACAATTAATACAAATTAAATGTAGTACAAAATAAATGCAGGATATAAATCTAAATTTATACTTTATTAACTTGTCAGGTACATATTGAGTCAGAACATTTGAGAGGTTATAATTAATTTATCTAAGAAAAGTCAAGTCTGTGGAGGCTTTTATATCCTTAAACTCTTTAAACTAATAACAGTTAAAACAAACTTGAACATTTTGGAGGAGTTTGCTGTAACTTTTATGTTTTAATCATTTTTCTTTTCCTGCCATTACTATTTCATCAAATACTGAGTAAATAGCAATGATCTAGATTTTAATTGTACAAAAATATTTATCCAAGAAAAATATCTTGATAAATTTCACTTTGACTCAGAAGCAGGCATGTGACATTTGCCTTCAACAAAAAAAGAAAACCAATGAAACTCATTTACTTTACTCCATGGCTCATTATGTAAGCATATTTTCCAATGTTGAGATGGGCTGAAAGAAACATATGCAGCCTGAAAGAATAGGGATGCATCCAATGTATATGATAATTCATAACTTTGACAGCTTTTCTGCTTTATCCTTTTCAGAATATTTTTTTAAATGTGTCTCACTTCTAACCTGATTATTTCTAATCTTAAGTATTAGTTTGCAACTGTTCCAAATGAATCAAATAAAGCTATTACAAATACTCTTATAGCCAAGGAGTTAGAGCTGATAGAATTATTGTTGGAAAGGGCGTTGGCACTTATCTGATACACCCGTTCTCTTTGAGCTGTGAAGAGCATCCAGTAGTGGGGAGGTGCTTAGTCTCCGCATTCACAGGCTGAGCTTGAT